>JAOUQU010426903.1:0-5000 GCA_028566735.1 Ammoglanis amapaensis
CCCCCCGCCCCCCCTGGGTTGCCTGCGTCCGGATTTCTGTGTGTCCGGGGCATTTGACAGTTTTACCCTTTAACCAAATACCAGCTCACATCAACGACTACACCGGTGCTGTTTTAAAAAAAATGACTGAGAGAAAAAGATTTAAACACACATTTGGAAACACTAGGAGGGGGGCAGTAGTGAGCACATGTGTGTAAGGAGCGATGGGCAGCCTTAGACACGGCTCTCCCGGGGAACAGTTAAGGGTTCGGTGCCTTTCTTAAAGGGAACTTAAAACGAGACCTGGCGACTCTCATTATGGAACCGGCTGGCAAAAGGAGAGAAATATACGTGCCGTCTATATTTAATTAGTATCGTCCACAGGGGGGCGCTTTAATAATAATCCTGTAACAGAAACGGTAACGGTTCGTGTAACTTTTGAAACGTTAATGACATTAGTATTCGACTTTTACAGTTTATTTTATTCCAGTTTTTTTATGGCATTTTATCCCTGAGATATTTCATAAAAATAAAAGTGTTTATTTAGTGGTTGCTGCAGTTTTATTTTTATTTGCCTTTATGCTGGTCTTCTGTGCCTTAAGGCAATGATGGCTTAATGGTGAAGGTTCTGCCTTCGAGACCAGAAGGTTGCCAGTTAAAGCTCCACTACAGCCGTTGTTGGCTCAGAATGATGCGGCGTGTTTATTTATTTTATAATAAGAACAGGAAATGTAAATGTGAGTGTATTCGAATGTTGCATTATTTATATGTATATTTGTATTCATTTAGTTATGACATTGTTTTGTACTCTGTATGCACAGTCTGACCAATCGCTCCCCTTTATGAACCCTAATAATCTCTCGTCGAGTCTCGCTCATGGATTATTAATGATTTCTAAAATTGCTTCCTATGCAAAGGGAGCAGAATGATCACATCTTCAAAAGCATCCATTATTAAAAAGTACGACTTTGTATCATAACGACTCTTTTATTATTATTATTATGTTGACATGGACCTACCCTGAGGGTTTAGAAACCTTATACATAAAGAAACGATCAGATTTAAATCATGAAAAGGGACGCTGGGGACACCTTAACGGGGCCGCTGGAGCCCGTGAGCTCCTAGTTAGCGGTTAAACCGCACCGGTTTTAATTTGAAAGCCAAACTTCAAGCATTAAATTCTTTAGACTAGACGTCTACCTGCGTAGTTCTTCTGTTTTTTTATGCTAAGCTCTCACTGTTGTTTATGTTTTCTTGTTTGTCTCCCGTAGTGAAAATGATTATTTCCTCTATGGACCCGTCTCAGATCGGCTTCTCCGGCCAGTGTCCGCATCATCCTCCTATCTACCGTTTGTAATGTTATTCACCATGCCGACGATGCACGGCGATGAGTATCGACTTGTTTTCCAAACGAATTCCGCTCTGGACGTCACGACAGGCGTAAGTTTAGCCGAACGTTCTGGCCGTGTTGCTGTGCTACAGAAACGGAGTGGTGGTTTCAGCAGTAATGCAGTATCGACGCCGACGGTGTCGATATTGTTCCGTATAATAGAACGCTCACGTTCTGCTCAGTGCTCCGTCTGAGCGAGAGGATATTAAACCCGAGAGCCGTGATCCAGCGTTTAGATTTTTTACCCCGATGATCTTCAGACTTTCTGATCACGTGCATCAGCTGCAAAAACAACAACATTTGACGAATAATAGAAGAGAGAAGACACTGAAGATACCACTCATTCTTTCTTTGAGTATCTCAACTCATTTGGAAGTTGGGGTCAGATGGTACCCCTGAAGCAAAGAGAGTAAGGGCCTTGTTTAAGTTTCTGCAAGGCAAAGCTGGGATTTAAGCTACGACTAAGCTACGACTGTCACCAATATGAGTTCCGTTCTTACGTTGGTAGTCGATTTTACTCAAGTAGTAAGTAATTTGCTTACAAGTGGTAAAGTATATTTTGGGTTGGAACCGTACGCTCCATAAGGGTCTCTTGTAGAGAGCAAGTCATCGTCTGGTGACCCGAGATGAATTACCTCCCGGTTGGAAGTGTATTTAATTCTCACCCGGGCCTCACCGGAGTAAAGCAGTTGAATGAATGAATGAACGTTCTCTGTGGAAAAGCTTCAGAACCAATTTCCTTTTCCTTTTTTTTTAACTTTGATAGGACACATGATGCTCTCCAGCCAATCGTCATCTTGACTGAATCATAACTGATGTTCTGGGTGTGTGAAAGACATTATGAATGCAGAGGTTCGACCCGGGTGAGGATGGGGAGCACATTAAATTCGAGAGGGAGTCATAAAGGTGGCGCTCTGGCCGTGAATGGAGGCGCAGTCCGCCATGGACTGGACGGAGGAAATGAAAGTGTCTGTCTGAAGAGGAAGAAAGAAAGAAAATTAATTACACGACTGAAATGGAAATTCAAGACTTTCACAGCTTTCATCTTCAATTACAATCCGACCTTACAGTCAATCTGTCTGTCGGGTTCATTGCATTTCTTTATCTGTGTGTGTGTGTGTGTGTGTGTGTGTGTGTGTGTGTGTGTGTGTGTGTGTGTGTGTGAAGGCTGTTTAAATTTCTAGAAACACGAAAAGCCAAACAGAATCACTTTAAATGGCTCATTTAATCCGAAGTTATTACACTAGCCAGCTGTCGTAGGTTTTTTTTTTCTTTTGCTAAGGCGGTTTGTTTGCGGCTCTCGATAGGAACTTCCGAGAAATAAATGTTGTGTTAAATTATGAATCCGACACTAAAATGATCGTAAAAGCTTGAGAATTATGCGAACATTAAAACAAGCTTGTCGAGAGCGGATTTCAGTAGCCGAGCAGAGTAGATGAACTCGAACCCACTAGATCCAACTTTCATAGTTTTTTGGACTAGTTTCGATTATTCTGTGACGATTCGATCGTTTGTTTGTTATGCATTAACAATCCGATCCAGTATTTACAGAAATAAATGATTCTTAATTAAAAATGCTGTATTGGGTCCGTCCTTCCTTCAGCCATTGCAGTGATTTGGGTATTGTGGTGCCTCCTGTATCACACTAATGTCCAGTTATTTATTTGCTTCATAAATCTTTATGAGCCATATTGTCATTATAAACCGGAGAACTTTCCATGAGCAACAACAGGTTCTCCCACAAGACGTCCAGGCTCAGTGATTTGGACCGGAGATTCCTGAAACATCTTCGGTTCGGTTATTATTTGTTCTGCTCAGTAAAGAGTTCCAGACTCGGCTCTGGTCCTGGAAAATCACTTCCTGGCGCCAAGCCTGCTGGACAAAAGCGTAACAGATCGTGTTGCTGCTATCATTGTCGGGTGGAAGTAAATTCTCCGTGGCCTTCTGGACTCTTGAAGCGCTGATGGAGGAACATCAGACGAGCGCGATCGATGCTCAACACAGAGCAAGTTTAGTTCGGCAGGAAATACGAACCTCTAGACGGGAAGTTGTCGTGGTCGTGATACGAATGGACCGATTCAAGCCAAAGATGGCGAATGTAGCCTGTATATAAACTGCTGGTAATAAAAAGTTTTACGCACAACTGTACACCAGTATACCAATACACCAGTATACCAATCAAGTCATTAATAACCACAGTCATAACAATAACCAGTTAAAACAACGACGGTCTCTTTATAAATTATAAGATGCACCCGAAATGACACTTCATGCAGATTTAGCTTCTAATTTTGAGCTCATAAAGATATAAAAGATGCAGAAGCAGATGTGACTGTTTTCTATATTCTCTCTCTCTCTCTCTCTCTCTCTCTCTCTCTCTCTCTCTCTCTCTCTCTCTCTCTCTCTCTCTCTCTCGTGGCTACTGTTTCCTCAGGAGAATCCAATTTCAATACATGCAGAAGATGGATTGGCCGCTCTTAATTGCCCATTGATGTGAGTCGGTAATTGATGGAGTGAGTACGTGTCGGAGGGTTTAATGAACGCTACCCGGAATGTACTTCATCCTTAAACCTAACACCATGTGTTCGAGAACCATGGTAACCACGATTAGCAGGAGATTCTTCAAATGAATGGATGAATGACCCCATTGCGCCCCGAGACAGAATGATAAAATGCGCTATTCTACTTTTAACTCATTTATTCCATCGAAATGATTCAACCCACGACTTAAAGCCAATGAACAATGAACAAATGAATTCACTTTTACCCCAGGATTAAGCATTTAAAAGTTTTAAGACACGTCACCAACAACAACGAACATGAGAGTCACAGGACTCGGAACGCGAACGACAAAAAATAAATGTGTCCCGATCACTTACTGGAGGCTTTGTGTTCTCACTCGGGAAAACAAATGGAACACATGGGTACTCGTACACAGACTAATCACTGGATAATAAGGAACAGGTGCAGATTACGGACAAAAGGGGCAAATTACAAACAAGTGGGTGTGAGGAGAACAGACGTGAAACCACGACGGACTTGTACAAACAAAACGTACAAACAAAAATGGACCGGGTTTTGTAAATAAATAAAAAAATTAATGGACACACTTTCACATTCAGTGGTTCACAATAAGGTCCTGGTAGGTTGTCGCGTCTATCCGGAGCCATGCGGACTGCAGTGCATCCAATAACAACGACGTATCGGAGCATCCATAGAACCAAAACGTCCACTGAGCCTATTTGGCACCCAGATACGGCTGGACGTTCAAAATGGGACTTTCTTCATGGACGATGTGCTTTTAAAACCGCTCGTCGCGTGTTAACGGTGCGTTTGCTGGTCCACTGTGTACTCAAGCTCGGAGAACGCACATCTGGTGGGTTAGTTGTTTTTGGGTGGGGGGTCTAGCTCAGCGGTAGAGCATTTGACTGCAGATCAAGAGGTCCTTGGTTTGAATCCAGGCGCCCCCTCGAGTACCATTTTCTCCACGAACTTGCTACTATTGAGGTTTTAACTACCTGTAAATGTAAAATGTAATGAAATGTAAATCATTTGATGATGTTGATGTGTAAGGCCGCTGCCGTCGGTTCCCTACAGTTTGCACACACACACACACACGTTCAGTTCATTA
>JAOUQU010426903.1:7500-10421 GCA_028566735.1 Ammoglanis amapaensis
ATACAAACGAACAACCACAACCATGCATGCAACCCTTATAGTTGCAGAATTATATTCGGTTCATCCGTTCAGTTCATTCCTATTCTCGATTAAAAAAAGTTCTTACATATTGATTGGACACATTTCACTGAAATCTGATTGAATTCTGATCCAGAATCAGTAGCGAGCGAGCGAGTGAGCGTGAGGGGGGGGGGGGCGAGAGAGAGAGAGACCCTCCTCCTGTCCGAGTGACTTCAGCGGTCAGCATTCATCCGTCTCAGCTTGGCAGGAAGTTTGTCCCCCAGTCTGGGTCCGGTCGAGGTTAAAGGTGTGTGTGGAGGACCAGGCGTAATGAGCGTTGACATCGGGGTCAGACTCCTCTGCTGCAGGTCTCCCGTCGACATGGTCATGGGTTCGAAACCCACCCGAAGTGCTTTGAGATGGAAGCGCCCGTCGTCGTCCGTTTGGCTGGGCCCTGAGCCCAGCCGCTGCAGTTTGAGGGGCAGATCGCCCGTGCTGGACGCTTTCTCCGAGGCCTGAGAAGTCAGACGCAGGACGTCTCTGGGTAGATCGTCTTTACCGGACGAGCTCATTCTTTGCACCTTGCTGGGCAGCCTGCAGGAGGCGCTACCTGACAGGTTCAAGGTGTCTTTTCCGAACTCCAGGCAGTTGACGGAGAAGACGCGGTCACGGTGGGGCACCGTTAGTGGAGATGGGAGCGAGCGCTTCTCCTCGTGTTCCTTGACGCTATAGGGGGGCGTCGGAACCTCGAACGTGCTGTGGAACTGTGAGTAGTCGACGCGGAAAAATCCCTCCTCCAGAGACATGACGGGTAAAAAGCGATGACCCCACAACACTTCGTCCTCCGTGTAGGAAGTCCGGGCCTGGCATGTCATACCTACGACACAAGAACCGATGTTTTATTATTATATCGATTCTTTACAATATCAAAGACGCTTCATAAGCTCGATATAATCATTATAATTAGTTATCATCTTGTGCTCTCTCTCTCTCTCTCTCTCTCTTTCTCGCTCTCTCTTAACATATTTGACTCCTCGCAGTAACAAAGTCCTGGTCTCGATACCCCTAGTGAGTCTACCAGTTCGCTACCAGCCTCACTGGTGTTCTCCCACAGTCCAAAAAGCGAGCCGAATTAGAGATGCCAAATTGTCGGTAAATGCGTTCGTGATCGTGTGAAGCACGGCACTGAAATCCTGTAAATAAGAAACATCCTAATTATAAGATTTTTGTAAAATGCGGACAGAAAAACTTTCACTCCACATAAATAACATGAATAATTATTTCACATCATTAGTGGACGGATTTAAAATGCACTGTACCAGCTCCTGGATAGAATAGAACTTTATTTGTCATTGGACATGGTACAAGACACAAAACAAAGGTTAATAAAACCTTTTAAGGGTTTATAATCATTTAATTAGCAATAGACTGTTCTAGATAATATAATAATAGTTATATAGTAATAAACCTGTAATAGCAGCAAGCGCGTATGAAAATAACACAGCAATATAATATAGTAATATAATCTAATAATATTTTATATAGTAATAGCAGTAATATAATGTCTACACAATCCTTCAGGTTAAATAACCGTCGGCTGAACACGCGACCATCCCAAATCTGATTTCGTGCTTCTTAGCTGCACTTCGGTTCAATTTCAATCCGTCGCTAAAGCGATTAGAAGAGACGTTCGTGCTCGTGGGTGGAAAGTAAAAGGAAGTCTTTTAGCTCTGATCTAAATAAATGATTTGTTCTCTTTTTTAGCAGAGAGAGAGGGGGGGGGGCGGGGGCGACAACACCCAGAACAATAAAGAGATCATCAGAAGAGAAAGAAAAGAGCATTACATAGTGTAAAGTATAAAATAAACCAGTGAAACCTGATGATATAATTACAACCAAACATGATTCATTAGATACTCATTATATAGAATACTTTATTTGTTTATGTACATATATGCAGATGAATTATTTTAATGATTATATATATATCGGGACTGGTGCCTTGGACAGGCTGTAAAGTGCCGTGCTTCACATGATCTCGAACGCGTTCACGGACAATTTGGCATCTCTAATTCGGCTCGCACGCATGTTTTTAGACTTTGGGAGGACACCGGTGAGGCTGGTAGCGAACTGGTAGACTCACTAGGGGTATCGAGACCAGGACTTTCTATACATTAAAATCCCGGAACCTACTTGAACAAAAGGTTCACGAGTGTAGTTAGTGTTATGGAGAATAGATTTTGTCACATCCCTTCCAGGAAATATTTATATAATAAAAAAACAACAACAACAATATAAAATGATTTGACGTTATCTTAATGAGCATGAGGAACGCTGAATGTTTTCGGTCTCGCCCGGTTTAATTGGATTTGGTCTGATCGTTTTGTACGATTGTGTCCCGATTTCCCCCTTTTCACAAACAATTTGGATAAGAACTGAAGAATGACCCGTGTTTATATAAATTATATTTATATACGATTACGACGTGGGAACACGATTGAGTCTATGCGAGGGACCTTGAGGGAAAATGTTAAGAAATGGGGAAAAAAACAAAATACCAAAATCAAAGCATCGCCCGAGGCCTGTTAAAATGGTCTCCGTTTCACTCTTCTTTTCCTCTTTAGACACGCCGAGTGCAAAACAAATGCGAACGAGACGAAACTTTCGTCTGTTCCGAGACTCGTATATCAAAGTGGCACCTATGAGACTCGAAGCATTTTATTATGCACGGCGTACAGCTGGAAGCACCGGCGCACTCATAATACAGCTTTCATAACTCAATCCGAAAACCATTCCTCTTTATTCCTCTGAGTGGGTGAAGGGTGAGAGAGGGAGAGGGAGAGGGAGAGAGAGAGAGAGAGAGAGAGAGAGAGAAAGAGAGAGAGAGAGAGAGAGAGAGAGAGAGAGAGAGAGAGAGAGAG
>JAOUQU010426911.1:0-20638 GCA_028566735.1 Ammoglanis amapaensis
ACGTCACAATAATAATTATATAATTAATTATAATTAATAATTATATATTGTAACGTCCGTGGGTCGCGCGGAAAGGATTAGACGGATGTAAACAAAAGTCCTGTTTTATTAACACCTTCGGATAACTCGCGTTTACATTTCCACCATCATTTTCCTCGTAGCATCGCCCGAAACATCGAAGCACACACACACACACACACACACACACACACACACACACACACACACACACACCGGTTCACTCCCAAAAACGCTCTCGCTCCCTACACACCTGCACTAGGCTTCTCCCTCCCCACGCGAAGCGGAATAACTAGAACATGTAAACAGAGCACCCATAACATTAAGCGACTGCTACAATATATTACATCGATTGTGATTTAAAAAAGAATAGCGTCAAAAAAAATTTAATGTAACTGTCACTAGAATGAGCTGTTTTTAGAACAGGCCCGCGGGCACTACGTTGGTGAACCCGTGCTTTTGACATTAAGATTTAGCTTATTGACATATCGATGTTAATTAAAGATAATGACCATAAATGACTAAATATATATATTGATACATATTTGACTTATTCTGAGATCTGACTTAACTTTAAAGTTCAAATGAAAAATATTTTGTCTTTTTAACACACGTGAATGTGCACAATTATTAAACCCCAGCTTAAGACGTATCCGATCTTCCGATCATAGTGACAGCACCTTAGTTGACTGAACCATTCAGAGCCCAATAGTTTCTGGGTCTTATTTTTTTAGTTCTTTGGGTTTTTGATTTTCTTGCTTTTCTCCAACACAAAGCTTGAGTCGTTTTCTATATTTGCATTGTAGTTCTTACGTTGCAATTTTGTAATTTGTCCAATGTGCATTTAAATACGTTTATGTTCCAAGTTTAGATTGGCGTTTGATTGAGAATATATTTTTTAATTATTATTATTATTTGTTTTTTCGTCTCAGGAGTTGCGAGTGTGCCTCACAGATCGCTCCAGTGACGTGAGTACAGTAGCATTCGACATCCAGGTGTTCATCTCTGAGCGTGCACAGGATCTGGCACCTGAGCAAAGCAGGAGTCTGCTGGGACAGCTGCAGAAGCTGCAGAGAGCCTTTCACCAAACCTCAGGCCGCACTCACGCTAGGGCCGAGGCTCTCGCGGTGCAACTAGCTCGCGAGCAGGAGCGAGAGCAAAAAGAACGAGAGAGGAAAATGGAGGAAAATGAAAGAGAGAAAGAAATGCAGACTGCTAGACGGAGAGAGGTTGGAAATGTCTGGTTGAACGCCTACATCTTTTATACAACCATAACAAAGATATCTCAATTTTTTATCTATGTTCTTCTTACGAACATAGTCCACTAGTGTTTTATTTAATCTGATAAAGCTTTAGTTTGTAAGCTAATAGTAAAAAAATATATTGTAAGGTAACTAAAACAATGCATCCAATGCTGTCCAAATAGATCTCACTTGATCTCGGAGGAAACATACGGAACAATCCACCCTCCTGTAATGTTTTGATGTTTATTACCTTGTTAATTTCAAATATCTCAACAATACATTAACTCTAAACCTTCACATGCACAGTATTAATAATTAAATCATTGAATCATTTTAATATAGATTGTTAAGGAAAATGTTCCGTGTAAAAACATCGGCCAGGTAGAACATTATGACCACTGGTTAGCTCTCATCATTCACTTAGCAAGTGAAGATATTTTTCTTCAGAATGGATAAGATAAGCATATGGATTTCAGTGCAATTCACAAAGGCCTATTTCTAATGGCTAGACAACTGGATCAGAGCATCATTGCAGTTTTTGATGGCCAAGGTCCAAGGAAGGAACAATGATAATGTGATAACAGGGTCATGGGTGGCCAAACGTAGGAAGCAAAGGAAGTCAAGCTACTGTAGCACACAGACAGTAATATTGCTAAAGACAGTAATATTGGTTTTGTTGTAAAGGTGTCCACATACACAGTGCATAGTCAGTGGTCATAATGTTATGCTTGATAGTCACACTCTATACACTTGATATACACTGCAGCTTTAATCTAAGAATGGGATGGCAAGTCAACCAAAGATAACAAATTAATTTGATTCAACAAATGTTTCTCAACACAGTGCTTTTATTGCTTAATTTTCTCAGCGTTATCATTTTACCTTGTGTGTGTGTGTGTGTATATATATAGATATATATTTGTATATATAACTTGTATTAACCTATCTGCCTTGCTGTTACAGATTGTCAAAAGGACAACCACAATTACCACCTCGGAAAGACTAGATAATTAAAAGCAGCTATTCTAAAATAATAAAGCTTATTTTATCCTCTTTTATTTAATGCTATTTTACGCACAAAAAGAAAAACAAACCATTTCAGTTGTTTGATCTAAAGGGTTTGATTTTAGGAGTGAATGTTGGTCTGTGTATCTGGCACATCTTGCTCAAACAGTGTTTATTTGAGTTGTGTTGTGAAAACGTTAAACTGGTACAAATGTATGTTCCAACAGAGAAAAGTATTAGCTTTTCTTCTCTTTTGCACTTTTTTTTACTCTTCTTGTGGTGTTTAGGTAGTGCAGCAGCAGAATGCCGAGTGCTCACAGAAACTTGAAGGCCTCGGCATGTGGTTGGCTGGAGCAGCGAGTCTGTTGGCCAGTCAGAAATCCGGAGCTGAATCTGGAGATGTGAACTCACTACAGAGGAAACAAACTGAACTCATGGTAATGATTCTAACTCAAATGTTTGCTGTACTTACACAGAAATACACTTATAAATGTACACTAAATGTAAATGTACACTAGGCAACTTTATTTTTCACCCAGTGACTGTTTTAGATGATTAAATAAGGTGAATAAAGAACTCTTGTTTATTATCTTATAATAAATGTAATATATAGCAGTATTTTCTTAATAAAACATTGTGAACAAATGATATCATAATGTCTTGTCCCTGTGTTTAGACTAGTAGAGTCTATTAGTTTATATTCATATGAATACATCAGTGCATTTCGTTATTTACATTATTATTTGCATTTCTAATCAGGGGGTGCAGAAGGAGCTTCAAACCAGAGGTGACAGGATGATGGAGACTATCCGTTCAGTGGAGGAGTTCCTGACCGAGCGTGGCGAGGATTTGAGTCCTGAGGAGAAAGCCAATCTGAAGGGAGCGCTGGCACGTATGAAGGAGCAATACCAAAACCTTACAGACTCTGCTCAGTCTTCACTGGCTCAGCTGGACTCTGCTATTAGCACAACACTCCAGAAGGAAACACAAAGGGTATCGCAAGTTCTCTTTTCACATTCTCCCCCTCCCTCCTTAATTAGGGATGTTTATCCTCATGTACACTGCTGTGTGTTTAAGGCTAAAGCTGAGGAGGAGCTGCAGAATACTCAGGGTAAAATAGATACACTTCTTGATGAATTATCATCACTGGACTCACCCAGCAGGAAAGTGGTTGATGAAACAGATGCCAACGCTTTATCTGGAACACTAAACTCTCACAGTGAAAAGCTGCAGGTCAGAAAATCCTTAGTTATTCTTCCTAATGTGTGTGTGAGTTTGTTGCGACAAACTTATTTAAACATTTGTATTTAGCTTTTTGTAAAAAAGAATGTGAGCCTACAGTAGTGTAGACAAATATCGAAATATCAGAGGGTTCTTCCAGAACCGATCCACACTTATTTTAACAAGACAAGGCATCTTTTTTTTGCAATAAATTACTCTTTCTCATCATTATTAAACGAGCTACATATTGATTTTGGTTGATCGTGTGGACAGTAACTTTTTCTTTACCTTAAAGCTTCCTCTTAAAGCAGTCCAAAAAGGTAGCAGTCAGATTGTGCAAAATTTAAACACAACCACTTTTGAATACTTCCTTCACATTTAGCCCAATCCAGGCAGTGAAACACACATCGACGCACCTAGTGAACACACTCTAAGGGGTGGGCAGGTCTAGCCACGACACCCTGGGAGCAGTTACGTGCCTCACTCAAGGATACTTCAGTCGTGAATGTCGTCTCCCTGACCCTATTTCTCGAGCTCACATGTTTCAATCCAATATATAAAAGTGCAGACACTTCAAGATCGGTGGTACTGAATTCTTGTTTGGAAGAGTCAGTCATACGGAGTCAGGGACAACTATTTTGGGGATGCTAGATGCAAGCTTACTTACACTATGCAGCCTAAAGTATTGCATGTGATCATGAGCTCATCACCATTTCTATTTCAAATACTTGTTCTCGTCGCGTCTGTCTGGGTTTATTTCCACAGTCCAGTTACATGCAAGTGAGGTGAATTAAGGATGAATAAAATATATGTACAGTGTTTGATATAAGTTTGATATCCGATTGTCTTACCATTCGTACATGTTTTTTTTACTGTTTTGTTTTTTTACTCGTTTCAATTTGTACATATCTAATACAGCATTGTGTACTTCAGCTACCTTATTTATTTTCGCTTTTGTTAGCTTAGTTTTTAGTATTTTATTTAAATAATGACATTTATTTTAAATGTCTTGGGGATCATTAAAACATTTTTATAGCTTTGTATAACATGCATTATTGTGTGATGACTGTGTTAACTGTGCGACTGCCACACCATCATTTTCCTAGAGCAAACCATTGAGTATTATCTGTGTCTGTCTGTTTATTTATCCGTTTATCTCATTGTTTAATGGGTTGCCATGTAAAGAAATAATTGATTTGAATCGATGGGAGTGGAGGATTCTTTTGAATGGTTGATTATTTTAAGAGGTGTTGACATTGTAGATAGGTGTGTAAAAAGATGTGTAGCACATTTATTTTAACACAAAACGTGAATTGAGTATTGGCATAATTGTTAAAGTTTGCAACTTGCTCAGAAACTAAAGGACGGTTTGTTATTTAGATAAAGAAAAAAGAATCAGTGATTCTTGGTTTTGTTTTTTAACAAGAAACAGTAGATGAATGATTTTTCATTTAAGAACATATAATTTAATTTAGATTTCATGTTGTTTTTAAAAGATCTTATTATAATCTTTAAAAGATCTTATTATAGTATAGCATCTTGGGTATTTCTATTCATAAGTAACTGTTTCCTGCCTCAAATGTAACTAAACTGTACAGATTGACATTACAAAGAAACAACTAACACTTATATTCCAATAACAGAGCCCAGATTTTTTTTGTTAGTGTTATTTTCAAAAACACCCTCTCAAGTTCATTTCTTTTTTTTAGTGAAGATCTAATGTCGTGTTTGTATTATCCGTTCCAGGCTGAGCTACAGCAGTTGCAGTCACAGCAGGCTCACCTCCTGCAGGTGACTCAGTCCACACGTGCTCTCCTGGATCAGCCTGACTCCAGCGTTTCACCAGAGGAGAAGCTGAAACTGCGGACCAAGTTGGATCAACTGCAGTGCCAGCATCAGGAACGGCTCCAGAACTGCCAGGTCAGACTGAGGAGGGCCGAGGTTCTCCAAGACGACCTCAACAAGTTCCTGGAAGAACACGGTAACCTGGAAGCTTGGCTGGAACAGAATGAGCAAGAGCTGCTTTCTTTGAGAGAAGGAGAAACTGAAGCACTGGATCTCAAATGCAGACTAGACAAGCACAAGAAGGTAGCTGTTAATAAATATATAATATAACATTTATTATGTTTACTGTGAATTCATCCTGGTCGAGGGTTGCGGTGGGTCTAATTTCTTCGAATCCCTGAGTGTAGTGAACTAACTCATCTTAGTTAGTCCAATCTATTATGATGTCATCAAATACATTTACAGCATTCAGCAGACACTTTTGTTCAAGGCGGTGTGTATTACAGATACTATATACCATCTGAGCTCAAGGGCCCAACAGCAGCAGCCACTAAGCTACTGTGTGCCCTACATTACTTTGCAATTATCTTTCTCTTAGCATAGCTAACCATGTCTGTATGTAGTTACCCTTCCAGATCTGAGCTCTAGGGGGCGAATTGGCAAATTTAATTGACTGTTGTGCCATGGGAATGCCCTGCATGCCATCTGTTTTCTCATCCTCCTGAGTTTCAATTAGTATACCTTGGGTAGCAGATTCCACGTGGGGTTTTCAGCTACCCCCAGACCTCCCCCTCCTAACAAAACCTAACATCAGTCTGTGTAGATCCCAAGACATCCAATAAGAACATGGACATAATTCACTTGTTTTATTTATCAACATAAAGAAGTGATGAATTAGCCATTAAGGTACTAGGCTAGAGACCAGGACGTCAGTTCAGGACGTCAGTTCAAGTCCCACTACTTTTGTTGGGCTTCTAAGCAAGGCCCTAATCCCTCCATCGCTCAAAAATGGTGTTTCTGTCGTAAATTTAAGTCATAAGGACACAAAGGTGTCTGCTAAATGCTGAATATGTAAACAATGTTTTGTGTTGATGAGATTGAATGTGGTGACCTTTTACTCATAGTTTACTCATAGATATCAGGGGGAAGTTTAGAATAGACAGATCACCAGCTAGTGAAGGTTGAGCTTTATTACACAAAACTGACAGCAAGCATTCTAAAAGACCAAACCTGGTCTTTTAATTGGTTAAATGTTGTTTGAACGTGATTGTCATCACGAGTGAACTTAGAGCTTACTTCCCAGTGTTTGTACCCACATGGCTGCCAGTTCCTTTATAATGGCAATTACTCAGACTGCATCTGACTGACAGGTCTAAAAAGCAAATAGCTGACACTGAAGATGATTAAATGTGCATGTTGGTTTAATTAAGAAATGATGGTCCACCACAACAGTGCACCATCATTTACACCAGATGGTGAACATTGGTTAACATAACTAGTAGAAGATCAGAATATATGCCTTATAATAGTTTTGGTTGTTGTCATTTTTTAGCTGGCGGAAGATGTGATTTGCCACAAGGCAGACTTGCGCTTCGTGTCAATTTCGGGTCAAAAGGTGCTAGACAATTTGCAAGGAGCTCTGGAGAAGGCAGGCTCTTCTGACCCCACTTTGGAGGACACAAAGCTGCTCGTCAGTGGTAAATTACAAGACGTCTCACAACGCTACAGCTCTATACAAAGCAAGGTATAAAAAAATCAGTCGTTGTACTGTAATACCTTTGGGATGCTTTGTTTTTTTTAACTGCAACACGCTTTGTTTGTAGTCGGAGAACCTTGGTACTCATCTGACAAACATTTTGGATCGGTACCAGCAGTATCAGGCCGAAGCGAGTGCTCTGGATTCCTGGCTGAGTAATCAAGAGAAAAACCAGAGTGGACTCAAACCTAATGAAAAACAAACAGATCCTCAGACGCTACAAAACACGCTGAACACTGTCCAGGTAGAATGTTAAGCACTGACTTACACTGTGTAGAACTATTTATTCTTCTGTAGATGAGATGTATTAAAGGTCATTTTGAAAATGGTGGTTTGCTTTCTATCAGCGTCTGCAAGATGAGCTGGCCGAACGCTCTGTACGTCTGGAGAAGGTCAAACGAGCAGGGAAAGAGCTCACCAGCATCCAGGAATCCCCCAAACTCAAAGCAGCCGATATTACCACTACCACAGGTAACTCTAAATCAGTGTTTATGTACTGTACTGTGGTTTATTATTCTGTTAATAATGATGACATTCAAGCTTAAGGTAGAGTCGTGAGATTTTCCACTACACACCGTAGTCTGAGTCTGAACGCCCCGGTTTGAATCTGGACATTGCTGGTTGGATGGGCTGGACTTAATGGAGAGTAGGGAGTAGTTCATTCACTCCCTAAAAACTCATTAACTACGAAACTGCAGGAGCTGCCCGATGTCCCACCAGGGACGAACAACAAAGACTCCTTAAAACGATTACACACTACAGTCTTCTACAGTCACCCTCTTGGCACAAAGTCCTGCAAGAGTTATGTTTTGACAAATCTAGACACGCCGGAATGCTTGACCTATTTATTCAGAGCCTTGCCACAATTCAAGCCTAACTTTACATGTGTGTGCAAAATCGAGTGCCTTATAATACATGTATAAATAGTCTTTTGTATAAATTCAGCTTGTGCTTACTTACCTCAAACCAGTTTTATGTGGTATACGGATTGTATGTGGTACAAAGCAATAATTCGTCGAAATGTTTTAGTACAATTTTGATAAGCTATGAAGCCGTTACCGCTTGATGGATTGTTTGAGCATTACTGCTACTGTATTTAATACTGTATTGTCACAACATACTGACTCGTTCCCCCAATGTGTAAACCACTGTGATCCTAAACAGGATTAATCCATGGTAAAACTAGATCATGGATGGACAGGGTGAAAAGAAACCCTGTTGGATTCTTGACTGTTTGGCAAATGTCGTCTTACCTCTTTCAGATACGCTCGAGAGACGATTTGGCACCCTGTCAGAATCTGTGTCTCAGAGAGCTGAACAACTCCAGACGGCTGTTGCGCAGTCTGTCAGTGTTCAGGAGGGACTCAAATCATTACTGTCCTGGTTGGATGACCTGGTGTTGGATTCTGGAACAGTCCAGCCTACTGCACAAGCAGTACAGGAAGCGCTCACCCAAAACCAGGTATCCTATCTATATAGCTATCTAAACTTTCTTTCAGTTCTTTTTAGAAATGTTGGGGACAGTTTCTTAAATGCTATGAACCACACATGTTAGATTCTTGAACCTTGTCTTTTTTACATTTACATTTTACATTTGGCAGAAGCTTTTCTTCACCATGACTTGCAAAGAAGTGCTTTTAGTAAACATTAACATCCTATAGTTGAAGCAGGCCACAGTTTAAATACAAAATCTCAAAAAAGTCAATTCTGCTTTTTTAATTTGCTTATTAGCTTAATTTTTATTTTATTCTTATATCTTGTATAGTTATAGTAAAGCTTCTCTTAATTAGCTCATTCTCAGTTCTTTAAATGTAATGTAGAAAGCAAATCTTTTTTATCAAAGAGTTTTAAGAGTACAGTGACAGTCTTATTTTGTGCAATATTATAATCATTGGTAATTATGTTCTTACAGAAAGTCCGACAGGAATTGCTGTCACGGCAGGGAAGTGTTGACGCTGTTTGCGACTCGGTGTCTAAGCTGCTAAAATCATCGGATGCAACCACAGCCTCTGGACTACAGGGGACATTGCAAGACCTGAACCAGCGGTTCATTACAGCCCAGACCAAGCAAGCTCTCAAAGAGTCTGAACTTCGTGGGGTTCTGCCCAAGCTGGAGGACTTCGAAAGACTGTTTTCAGACCTCCAAAGCTTCACACAGAGTCGAGAGAGGATTCTGAGCTTGGGTGGTTTACCGGACCACGGCCTACCGGATTACAAGCAGACTGTTGAGGTTAACGGCATGATTCCTGAATGTTAATTTGTAAAAACTTGAATAGATATTGAATAGATTATTAAATGAATACTTCGTGTTGGGTTTCAGGAGGTGAAATCTGATCTTGTTCAAGAAACTAGTCAATTAAAGTCATTTGTGGAGCTTGGGACAGATCTGAGTCAGTCAAGTGTGTTTACTAATGCATACGATCTTGTAAACTCAACCAAGGAGCTGACTGATGAGTTTGCTCAGCTGGAAAACAGCGTTGACAAGAGGTAAACAAATATAGAAACAAAGCTTAGCACATTATCTAATATAAAGTGAAACACTGCCATGACTTAAATCAATACCCATAGAAAGTCATCGAATTTAGCCAGTTGTGTTGTTTTATTGGGATGTTTGAAATATCTGGCTTAGAAAACATATCTGTTTAAAAAACTTCCAGTATTTTATGTGGAAGATGATCATAAAAGTAAACAAATACTCTCTTGAATCTTTTCCGTATGTTGTTTATAACGTTTGCTCCTGTTTTCTGACCTGTCTCCAGGCTTCATGCCCTCCAGAGCTGTGAGTTGCAGCTGGGACAATTTCGTTCACGGTCAGGATCCCTCCTCAGATGGCTGCAGATGGCACAGGACCAGCTACCGGCTAAAGAGCCCAACCTCCACACAGAGGGCCTGCAAAGAAGGGTACAGCAGCTCAAGGTGGGTTGGGAGTTCATTAACGCTTTCGAGTCTATTGATGACATCAGGTGCTCTGCGATGTTAAATGTTGTCCTCGATTGATCCTCAGGACCTTCAGAGCGAGTGGGAATCTCAGAGCAGCCAGGTTCAGGAGTTAAACAAATCTAGCTCTGAATTAGAGTGCCTGATCATCAGCATAACCGCTCCACAGAGCAAGACTGGTAAGATTTGATCAAATCTGCTGCTTATTCTGTCATTTTGTCTTAATAACGAGGAGGATCCGGTCAAATAAAAAGTTTTCTGTAACAGATTAATTATGATGACTTAAACATTTCGGAGCGCCTTGGAATCACTTCTTGAGCTTGGAATCACTCAATATCACTCAGGGTCTGAGTTTTAGTGCAGGATTGTGTCTATGGCACAGAAAAGAAATAGATTTCCGCAGGTCTTGCTTTTATAATGCAGGAAATTCCCGCACACATTTATGTCGTCGTCCGATAGCGTTCAGGCACTTACCATTCTGGTGCTTTTGTTTATTTAGATTAGATTAAATTAAATCAGATTCAACTTTGTCATTGTGCAGAGTAAAGTAAAAAGCCAACAAAATGCAGTTGCATCTAACCAGAAGTGCAAGATGGAGATTATTTACATCTAGTACAGTAAAGTGCAAAGTAACAGTGATGTAAGTAGGTAGTTTAACAGAATGATGTGTATAAAAACCTCAGTAAATTATGTACATTAAGTAAGTGATAGTGTGACTTCACTTTATTATGGAAATGTAAACCTTTTATGGCTTGTTAGGTTTGTTTATTCTTTTCCTTTAGTCAAACTTAATGATTTAATTTGATCATCTAAACCAGCATGCATATATTTAATTGTGGTGGTTAAACTTTAGTGGTTAGAGACTTGGTCTAGTAATCAAAAGCTAAACAGATTAAATGAGATGGACCACCCTTTTAACCCTCTCGGGTCCAGGGTTGTTGTACAGTGACGGCCCCTGCTTTCCTATCCATGTTTAAACACAGGATGTGCTATCCTGGGGGAGAGGAGTTTTATAGTAACGTACTTCTGCATAGGTATACATGAGCAATTTTGGTCTTTTGGTCTAATTATTAATGTACTGATTTATAAATAAAATAAACATGCCTGCTATTGACTTTTTTACTAAAGGATGCTTTAATACATATTTGTCTGTCTGCTTTAGTGTCCCGTTTAATGCTTGAACTGTCATGTGCTTAGTGTATATTTATGTTATTCGCTGTTTGTTTGTGTGCTGGTTGGGTTAATGCGTGTGTTTGTTGCCCCGGTGTCTTAGTGTGCGTCTCTCCCTCAGGTGTTTCCCAGCTCAATGGTGCCGGTGGCCCCAGCAGTCTCAATGGCATTCACACCTGCAGAGGTGAGCCCCCTCCGTCCTTCCTGCTGTTTCACCTCCATTCAGTCAGCAATCTATACCAACATGCCATTATACACCCCCTCCCAACCACCCACCCACTACCATCTGATACCAACTGTATTTCCTCGATTGAAGTCTGCTTTTGTTATGTGTGTTTGGTCTGTTCTTGGAGTCGCTAAGCTGTCACATCAATGCTTTCGGTCTTTCATCCACCCAACACAACGGCGAATCCTGAACCCTTTGCTTTTCCCGCTTAACTTATCATTTTTCCGTTTTCTCGTCTTTCTCACGGATCATCAGACCTGACTCAGATTCAGGTGGCAGTGGCAGAAGTCAACAGCAAACACGAGCAGCTGGGTGCCGATCTCCACGAGAGGCTGGCGAAGCAACAGGCATTTCTAGAGCTGCGTCAGAAAGCCCGGCAGGACGCAGACGCTCTCCTGCAGTGGCTGGGACCTCGTGAACAGAGCCTGGTACAAGGCCAGACTGCCTCACCCTCACGGCCTGAGATGCTCCGTGCCCAGGCTCAACAGAACAAAGTGAGCACTGTATACAGTATTTATATACAGTACATCTTCAGTGTATTTAGATGTTTACCCCAATGGCTTGTTCTGATCTGAGATCGTAACTTATGTTACTGTTATGTAACTTATGTTACATAACTGTTGGTGCGCCATGTCAGTAAAATAACCGCCATTTTTTCTGTCATCCAGGCCTTGCTGTCTGAACTTGCTGACCATACTGGAAAGGTGGAGGACCTTAAAAACACTCTAAAGCAGCTGATGAGAGACCATCCTGATTCCCCTGAAGTAGAGACTTGGAAACAGCAGCTCAAAGACATTGGTCAGTGACAATCTAGCAACACCGACATATACAGAATTACACACACGCACACACACACACACACAGACACACACACACACACACACACACACACACACACACACACACACACACACACTGTAGCCTATTTCTCTTTCTATCACTGAATGTTTACAGTTATTAAAGGCAGTGATGGCTTAGTGGTCAAGATAATGGGCTAGTAATTAGCTGGTTGTCGGGTCAAGAACCATATTACCCCTGTTGGGTTCCTGAGCAAGATCCTTAACCCTTAAATGTTCAAGGAAGTGTTGCTCTGGATAAATGCGTCTGCTTGAATGCTGAAAATCTAAACTTAGTCTAAGTCTGGTCCCATTCTATAATATATGCATACCGTACCTCACAACAAGCCTTTAAATACCGTTGCTACTTGAAATCTTTTGTGAGAGCAGGTTGGCATTTCTATTGCCAAACTGACAGCAGGGTTGCCAGGTCTAGCAGGACCATAATCTTGTCTAAAACGCAGTAATAGAAAGGGTTGTTCTATGTGTTCTCGTAGCTTGTTAGTGTCGTGCGGTTAATTGTTTTTTAGGTGTAGGTTTAAGACTTTTATCCACTACATTTTACACTAACATCTTTTCTGAAATATATGCAGTGTTTTACTGTACTTAGTCAGTAGTTCTCTACGACTAAAAATATGTTTTGTGGGGGATTGGGTTTTTCTGAAAGACTGAGCTGGTTGGTGAATCAAACAAAAGTGTGGTCTGGTGCGTAGGCTGAAGATGCTGCAGGAAGGCAGGAGAGCACAGCAAGTTCCAGAAAGAGCTTTCAGCTTATGTATTAACTGTCTTATTTTCTTTTGGAGTTAGTTTTCTATGTCCTGATCTTTCTCAGATGTGTAAGACATGCGACTATCAGATCAGCTCTTAAATGTTACTTATTGCACAATCTTTGTATTTACTAGATACTTTAAATGTACATATTTTAATTATAACGTTTTCCAGTGGCTGTGTTTACATCAATTGTATATATACTGTAGATCATGGGTGTTTCTCTTACTCACTTTGCTCAAATATGACTTTCCCAGATCATTATTTATGGCCATTTATATTCAATTTATTTGCAATCAATCTGCTGCTAGGAGCTCTTTTCTAGCCAGTGGTAACATAGTTTATGAGTTTTCACGTATTATAACAGGGATAAATAAAAAAAAATAGCATGAACGAAGATGCTTTAACTACTCACTACAATGGCTTTGGGGACACATCTTGGGCCCTGTTGGTTCCAAATGATCTCAAGAACAACATAGCAGCAGGAGCATCATACTCTCTTAAGAACACATGACTAAATCTTTAATATGCATCGTGCATATTAAACGTTTATTAAGCAACAAGCAGCTTATTCTGGACTGGATTAAGTTGTACAACAGACCAATAGAAATACTTGTAAATACATACGGTGTATATGGTGTGTGTATCTGTCATTTTGTTTTATTATCCTTTTATATTATCATACCTTAATGAGATTCTCAACATCACGGTTTGAATCGTGGGTTATCATCAGTTGTCTGGATCCCATTTAACTGGTATAATGGGCAGTCTTCGGGCAGACAGTAATGGGCCTCTGTGTCCGGTTAGCGGGTCCTGTGTCCGTTATAAGTACCCTGGTTAGCAGATACAGATGCATTCCTTGTCGTTTTCCATTAAATACATCTCCCACTGTTTTGTCCTAGATTCTCGCTGGGAGAAAGCCAATCAGACGGCAGCACAGAGACAGACGGAGCTAGAGACATGTGCCGACAGGTTGGGTAGTTTTACATCGGCAGCCAATCAGCTCGGCCCCTGGCTGCGAGAGAAAGAACTGATGATGAGTGTTCTTGGTCCTCTAAGCATCGACCCAAACATGCTTAACACTCAGAAACAACAAGTGCAGGTATATTGACGCATACTCTGATAGTCACTTTTACATATTAGACACATTGTCCAGTTACTATTTTAAAGCATTTTTTCATCATCCTTGCCCAGTTCATGCTTCGTGAATTCGACACCCGGCACCCCCAGTACAACCAGCTAACCCAGACAGCAAAAGGCATCCTCTCACCCAGCGGTGAACTGAACGGTGACGGCCAGGACGTAGCTGAAGTGCAGCAAGAGCTGGCCTCCATCACCCAGCAGTGGGACGACCTGACCACTCGTCTCTCCCACCGTTCCGAGCAGATCGATCGTGCTCAGGCCTTCAGCGAGTTACTCCAGACTCTACTAAAAGAGCTCTCCGTCAGTTTAGCCCGGCTATCCGAGAAGCTGGACGCCCAGGCCTCTCTCAGCGTCCAGCCGGAAGCCCTGCGACAGAGACTGAAGGAGACAGGCGAGATTCGGTCCGAGCTCGAGCAGAGGAGAGGCCAGCTAACACAGGCTAAAGGATTGTGTGCTGAGCTCAGTGACATCGTGGCAGAGCCATACCTTCGGGAAGAGCTTTATAAGAGACTGGAAAGCGTCAATGCGCCTCTTAACAGCCTGGAGGAGAGAGCAGGTGAGGCAGGGCACGCAAATATTTGTGTCACATTAAATAGATTAGGTGTTTAGAATGTTGAGCACATTTAGTGTGTTGTATGTGAGTAAAGTATGTTAGTCAACTAAGATAATATCAATTTGTTTTTACATTTTAGGTCCCATTTAAGTTAATTAATTTAGTGATAGAAAGCTGCGATACAAAAATGCACAACCTTGTTTTTTCTTTCCCCTCCTCTTTACTTCTTCCCTTTAACCTCCATATAATATGTTACCCTTATCCCTGACATTTTGTCTAACTGATTCCTTGTCTAACTGAGCATCTTAAGAGTTTGTCGAGTTTGTATAAAGTAAGAATTAAACTTTATATAATTCATTAGAGCAATTAATTACTAGTTTGTTGTTTTATAACACAGCACAGTTATAAGGTTTTGTGTAGAAAATCACACTTTTTCTTGACTATAAAAACCCCAGTGGAGTAAAACGCATCCAATATGTAAACACACAATTCAAACATTAGGACGGTCACATAAACACAAACCATGAATTTTCAGTTCTGCAGCAAATTACATTACACGGTTATCGTGATCGTCTTGAATTATGTAGAATCTTACTTACAACTTCATAAAATATTCATATGTTTTTTCATTATGGTGGCGTATCAATTTGCACGTATAGGGTTGTGGGTTTGTAACTGCGTTTTTATATTTCGATACTTTATTCATGCATGTTAACTCTAGAACACTAACGTTAAAATTAGTAAATTAGTAACTAACATTGGGTATATTTTACCTGGTTTAAAGCGCCTGATTTAAACACACAGACACTAACATCGGGTAAAATGTGTTACCCTCTATCACTAACGTTGGGTGAAAATCTCTTGAACACCTCTTGAAAAAAAGACATTGATGGTAGGAGGGAATTAACCAAATCATTAATGACATTAATGAGCATCCTGAAGCTCCCCAAAGTTCCATGTAATTCAGACAACAACAGCACAATGAAAATCACATGACAAAAACTGTGTAGGTGAAAATCACCCAGCGTTAGTGCTCTAGGGTTAATCTTTACATTTAGATACTTAAATAGATATTTATCGATGCAGGGCCAAAACCTTAATCAAATAAAAGGTGAATTGCTTTCTTTTTATCCACAGCGGAGGGCCTATCCCAGCTGCAGGCTGCCCTTTCCAGTACACAACAGTTCCAGCAGATGTTCGAGGAGCTCCGTGTCTGGTTGGATGATCAGCAGGCCAGAGAAAGTACGTCCAGTGCATCCAAACCACTCCCCTGCCAGCCTGAGCTTCTCCGGGCCCTTTTAAACCTACAGGACGAGCTCCAGCGTGGCGTAGCACAGCAGCGCGGATCCTACGAGCTCATCCAGGCCGAGGGGACGTCGCTACTGGCGTCACTGCCAGCCGGAGACGAGCGCTCAGACTTGCAGTGTCGACTCGCTAAGCTGCGGGAGGATTGGGAAACGCTCAACCGGCGATTTACAGAAAAGCACACAGCTATCGAAGACGCACTGTCCTGCGCTGAGCAGTACCAGCGGCACCGGGACCAACTGGAACCGTGGTTAACGGAGAGCGAACAGAAAGAGTCTCAGGTACAGCCTACTCTAGAGCCGACTGCCCTTGAAGAAGGCTTGCGGAAGGCGAAGGAGCTGTGCGCGGACCTAGACCGCCGTCGTCCTGTACTGGAGGCTCTGAACACGGCAGCCGACCAGCTCCTGGAACAGAGCAGGATCGGAGAAGAAGAAGTCAGGGACGAGAAAGCTCAGCTGAACCGCCGACTGGACAGCCTCTCGGAGAGGATCCACGGCCGCACGGATCAGCTGGAGGAGCTGAACAGCAGACTGAAGGAATTCAAAGACGGTAGACAGACAGTGGAGAGGAGACTGGAGGCGGCAAAGCATCAGCTAGAGGTGCAGGAGGCGCTGGGTCCCCAGGCCTGTAGCAACAAGAGTCTGGAGCGTCTGCGCAGCCAGCAGGAGACTCTCAGCTCCTTACAGCCACAGGTGGTATACCTGCGAGATCTTGCC
This sequence comes from Ammoglanis amapaensis, assembly GCA_028566735.1. NCBI lineage: Eukaryota > Metazoa > Chordata > Actinopteri > Siluriformes > Trichomycteridae > Ammoglanis > Ammoglanis amapaensis. Next base: position 16,684 of record JAOUQU010426911.1, read on the forward strand.
ATGGGGCTGGTACAGGACACCCCTCAGACCATCGGGGAAGGCGGGGACAGTGGACAGAGATTAATGCAACAGGCCCAGGACACTGAAAATGAATTTAAAGTAGTTAATGAAAAGGTAAGCAGAGTGCGATGACATCTTTTGTTCTGCAGAATTCCTGAGTAGGTGAAGTTGTTAAACCTTAATTATGTGATCACCTTTATTATATTAGCATAGTTGTTAAACAAAACAGAATAATTTTGCACAAGTACACAAGCTCAATTGTTTGTGTACTTGTGCCTGTATACGGTCACTTTATTGCATGTTGCTTTAGATCAAATTCTCCGCTTAATTCCAAATATGTTCATTAACATGCTAACTTAAAGTGCCACTTCATACCATTGGTTTGAATAGCGTGATGCTAATTGTGTGTTAGACGGCCATATTGGATTCTAAACTCATACCTTCTGTACTCTGTGTTCCACAGCTTGAGCAGTGCTGTTCAGCCCTCGAGTCACGGCTCCAGGGTGTAGGCGAGGTCCAGTCTCATGTCCGAGACGTCTTCTCAAGACTGGCCGACCTGGACGACGAGCTAGACAGCCTAAGCCCCGTTGGTCGTGACCTAGACTCACTGGCATCACAGGCCGAGGCAGTAAGGGACTTCTTGTGCCGTTTGTCGGCGCTGAGAAACGAGCTGGAAGGTCACGGGGGTGCCTGCACCGCCATGCTCAGGCGTGAGGGTAGCTCTCCGGACCTGCTGGCTCTCAGAAGGGAGGCCGAGGCTCTGACTCGCCAGGCGGCTAAGCTAACAGAGCGCGGCCAGAGTCGCTTGACTCTTATCGAGGCGGCCGAGGAGCGGGTGAGGGAGTTCTATACCCGTCTGACCGAGCTCCAAGGGATTCTCAATCAGGCTGAGGATAGCCTGAATGCACAAGGAATCGTAGGAACCGAGGTGGATGTCATCAAACAGCAGCTGCAGGAATTTAAGGTACGGACGTAGAATGGTTCTTATTGCGTTGAGGTATTTACCTCATCAGTCCTCTGATCTGAGCACGGTTTTAGATGTTGGGTCCCGTTAAGGGTACGTAAAAGCTGTTTTGCTGTGACTCGTGCAAAGACAAATTTGCTTCATGGTTACATTTTGTCTCGACATTGACTATGTGCAGTCCAGTCTGATTGTTTCCATGTTCTTCTCTCGGTTGTGTTTGTCTCATAATGAATTAGAGTAATTATTATTTAACTGTAAAATCATTTAAGGTTTCACATAAGTTGTCCAGTTCTTAATAGAATTACCTCTAGCCACTAGATGTGTTTCTATTATCTAAGACTTGTTTCTTATACACTACCAGTCAAAACTCTGGACGCTCCTTGTCATTTTGTTTATTTTCCTGGTTTGTTTTTTTTATAAATCTATTTAACTATTGTATAGTATTGCATAGTGCTATTTGAATATTAAAAATGTGAAAATATTTATCGTGACTTAGTGATTAGCACTGTCTGGTTTGGTAGAGCATTCATGGGTGTCTGATATGACTGGAAATGAGTAAAAAAAAATTAAAGCTACTTTGAGACTTAAATGATGGAGTGTGTGTGTCAGGTGACATTGCCTCCACCAAGTGGCCAATGTTTGGCTCTCGAGCAGGGTCCTTAGCTTTCAATTGCTCAAAATAGTGTTCAGTCGTAAGTGTAAGTCACTTTGCACAAAGGCATCTGGTAAATGCTTAAGATGTAAATGTACAACATATTTACATTTGGTGAACAGACGGAAACTTTTCATGCAGTTGAGAATCAAGCATCTTCCTCAGGGCCCAACCTTAAACCTGCAACCTTTAACTGATCATGGTAAACCTAAGCAGTATTTTAGACGTTATCTGCTCAGCTTATCCATTCTAGGATTCATCTGTGGACTCTGGTATTCTTTAGTAAGTGAAGGGTGATTAATAGTGATAGTTTGTGGTCGAGTCTCGAACTGAAAGGTTCAAAGCTCATGCAAGATCTTTAACCATCACTACTCCAGTATGAGCAAAAATAATTTTATTGTAGTCAACTCCTGTTGATAGCCCTAGAATGACTATGCTTACGCATTTTTGCGCAAGTGACTTGTACTTCCCAATCCTCCGCTCCCCTGTTGTGAGCCACTTAGTACCTTTTATCATGGTGATGGCCTACAGTCCATCTATATACTAACCCCTCTCATGCCCTCTGCCCAAATTCTAGATCATTTTTTTAGTATTTTAGTTCTATAACTATTACATGTTTGTTTTTACATGTAGTTATTATAATTATACATAAAGACATACATTGAGATATGTGTTAATATGAATAATGTTTGAAAACTACTATAAATGAAACAAACTACTAACAAATGATAAAATTAAGGCACATACTTTTGTTTGACCATGCTTTCTTGTAAGAGACAGAACCACTACTTGTTGGTGGGTTGAATAAGATGTTACATGCAAGGACATGATAAATAAATAAATTGCATTTAGCCGACACTTTTATCCAAAGCGACTTACAATGAGCAGACGGGGTTAAGGGTCTTGCTCAAGGACCCAGCAGTGTAGCGGAGTGTAGCAGAGCCTGGATTTGAACCCCCAACCTTTGGGTTCCCAGGCCAACGCTCTACCCACTAGGCTACACTGTCCCATTTTGTTACATGTATAACAAAAGAGGACCGATAGTGCTCCAATGTATGTGTAATGGTCTGTAAAAGAAGGGGGGAATGTCCTGAGGTTCTCAAATTTTTAGTCATGCTACACAAGTCCTGTGCTGGAGAACCTTGTTGCTCATATCAGCCTGGAAGGTTCTTTTCCCATCAAGATTGTGTGACGAGATTGTGTAAACTGCAGCTAACTCATTAACTAACAAAAAAAATATTTTTTTCAGATTTTATATTTTAAACTGTTTTAAAACTACTTCAACTATTGTATCGTAAGGGACAGCATGGTGGCTTAGCACTGTCGCCTCACAGCAAGAAGTACTGGGTTTGATTCCCAGGTCGATCTAGGAGCTTTCTGAGCAGAGTTTTCACTTTTTCCGTGTGGGTTTTCTGTGGGTACCCAAGTTTCTTCCTCCTCCTGTTCTGTCCTCCTCCGATTTCTTCCTCGTGAATAACATTTGCAAAATGCTAAAAATTTAAATTCAGTTTAACAATAAATTACTTTTTATTCTCTCATTACACATACAGATGTACAGTACAACAAAATGTCTATCTTGTCTGGAAGCTGGGGTCAAAGTGCAGGATTTACGACTCATGACACCCCTGGAGGACAGGGTTAAGGGTCTCGCTCAGTGTCTGTGTAACAGATACTAAAAACATTTACAGTAAATTACAGATACAAAAATGCATCAACATATTGACTCTAACGTAGGGTAGTTCCAATTAAGAGTAGCAGTTGTGCATATTAGAAGATAACCAAAATAGCGAGAGTATTGTAGATTATAATGGTTAGCCGAGCACAAGGGTAACTTTGTACCCGGTTACATACAGAGACTTATTCTTTCATTTAGACTATGCCTTTAGCTAACTGAGACAATGCAATGGCCCAACATATTAAATGCCTGGGCTTGAACAACCAAGCTTCAAATTACCAGTCAGGTATTTTAACTTTTGAGCTGCCTTTCTTCTTATAGCATGTAGAAAATCCTTTACTCTTTGGGATAACTTTAAACCTTTTGATTACCTCTCATGTACCTTAACCATATGGCAGTGGGTAGAATGGACCTCACTCCCTGGCAACCCTGTATCTTCAAGAAAAGCAAACTTGACTCATCTGAAAGAGATAAAATTCTTAATATCGTTATTTTGTTTATTGGACCAACAGATACAACAGTAAACTGGGAACTAGGGCTGTCCACAACCAAGGATTTTGTTGGTCGACCAGAGGTCGTCATTTACTTCAACTAATCGACTAGTAGTCGACTAAAAATATCATTTAGACCGGGATACATATTAGTGAAGTTTTACCTTTAATGC
>JAOUQU010426921.1:0-10419 GCA_028566735.1 Ammoglanis amapaensis
ACCCGGGGATCGAACCCGGGACTTCTTGCTGTGAGGCGACAGTGCTGAACCACTCAGCCACCGTGCCGCCCCTGAATAAATACGTTAATTATTCAGATAAATATAATAAAAAATGAACAATGCAGATTATATTTGATTAATGTAATAATAAAATAACCTGTTTATTTATTTGCGATACAGATCGGATCATCAGATTGTCTGGTATGTTTCACGTCTTCATATTTAAAGCTTTATTCATATTCTAATCTCCTCAGTTCATGATATTTAATCGACCGCTGTGCTTTCGCTGGAGTCATCAGTTTTCAATATAAAAGAGGGATTTAAAAAAAAAAAAGACGTCGTGTGATTAATGAAAGAGTGAATCGGGGCGAGAGCGTTAAAAAAAAAAAGTTTGGGGGACGATCAGAAGAAAGATGCTCGTCCTCGCTCATTTACAGCTTAGTTCAGCGAACTGATTCTTCGCTAATCATCCGCGAGAGAAGAACCGATGCTGGCGGAAGATTAATGAACGGAGCACCGGACTCAAATGAATCATACGAATCAAATTCCCGAACAAGCACATTCCAGGTTCAGCTTGGAATTAAAACACTTTGCCTTGTTAGCGATTTTTAAATCTAGGAACAAATGCAGTCCCCAGAGCCCCTTAAAATCCTAGATTTACGATCTTTACCCCGAATTACCCCGAATCACCACTAGGAGCAGCACAATGGTGCACAAGTATCATTAGCAAGAAGAACCCTGCACAAAGCTTCTCGCTGGAGACGAAACTGCAAAAAAGATGAAGAGAGAAAATAAAATAAAGACACAAACTTACTGCCGGGATGAAATCCCACCATGCCGAGTTGTTTCCCGGAGGCCGGTCACGTCCGTATCGCTATTAATTGCTGGTCTTTTAAATACCCAAAGAACGAACGATATCATTTTCGGGGCGTTTGTCCAATTCTCTCACCGCGGGAGTTCGTCTCCGGGGCTGTACGCCAGGCTTTCATGCCGCTGGAATAATAACCGGCTTTCCATCCGGAACGTTTGGCGCGTGTGTGAGACGTTTATAAAATATCATCAGGAGAAAAAATGAATGTAAACGTTGCATGTTAACAAAAGTTCAGCATAATGACCTTTAGGTGGCGTGTCAACGAGTTGCAAAGAAACAAGCAATAAAGAGAAAATAATTTTGCTTCGGTAGATGAGCGACCGACTCCGAGGAATCAACTGAACCGATTCGTTTTACTGACTCATTTACTGATTCATGTTAACTTGCTTCCTTAAACAGTTTTAAATCTTCTAACTGATCATCGAATTGCTGTTGTAACGATGCAGACCACAAGTGGGAGCCCTACATCCATTAAAATAATGATGGGTGCACGCTTGTCATTGAAGTCGTCGCTCCCTGGATATGTCGGTGCATCGTTTTTTATGATCCGACATTTAAAATCGTTCGTTGTTCAAGATCGATCAGCTCCAGCTCCGTAAGGACTTCTGTCATCACCTTCGACAAAGTTAAACACAGAACCCTCAGAAACGGGCGCCCTCTAGAGTTGCGGCGGTGTATTACTTCACGATGTGTGTGTATGACCTTGCTACAGAACCATAAACAGTTTTTTTAAACGGTGGTGTTGTGTTGCGTCGAGTCGGCATCACCTTCGACAAAGTTAAACACAGAACCTTCAGAAACGGGCGCCCTCTAGAGTTGTGGCGGTATATTACTTCACGATGTGTGTGTGTGTGTGTGACCTTGCTACAGAACCATAAACATTTAAAAAAACGACGGTGTTGTGTTGCGTCGAGTCGGCATCACTTTCGACAAAGTTAAACAAAGAGCCTTCAGAAACTCGACGCCCTCTAGAGTTGCGGCGGTGTATTACTTCACGATGTGTGTGTGTAAGTGAGTGTGAGACCTCGCTACAAAACCCTAAACATTTTTAAAAAATTACGGCGTTGTGTTGCGTCGAGTCGACAAAGTTAAACACAGAGCCTTCAGAAACTCGACGCCCTCTAGAGTTGCGGCGGTTTATTACAGAACCATAAACATTTAAAAAAACGACGGCGTTGTGTTGCGTCGAGTCGGCAGAGAATTAAAAATCAGTGTTAAGTAAAAGTATAATACTTAAGTACAAGTATTATTCTAGTCACAAAGGATCTACTCAAGTAAAAAGTAACGTTACTTTTTTAACAGACGGTGGGCGTGTCTCTCCTGCGTAATGCAAACTGGACATATTGGAAATACATTTCACAATGGTTGTATACACAGTATGTAAAATAAACAAATGTAAACAAAACATTCATACATTTAAGGATGTGTTATGTATCATTTAGTACAGACCCCCCCCCCTCCCCAAAACATTTTCCAGCCCGTTTTCTATTCCTCACTCACTTCCCCCCCAGACCCCCCTCGAACCCGCCATTCAGTCTGGCTTTCACCACAGGAGAGGCATAATTCAGCCAAAAAATGTTCTCGCTGCAGGGGTCCTCGAATGGCCCATGTTAGACGAATTGAACTGTCCTTACCTCACCGGCGCACAGAAACACACACACCTACACCTACACACACACACACACACCTACACACCTACACACACACCTACACACACAGCTAGATGTAATTAACCGGCAAGGCCCAAGTGACCACGCTGAAAAAGAACCGAGTCAGAGAGAGGAAGTGTGGATATGAGATGTGGGAACCTCCTAAATGTTCTAACTGAACAACGAAACGATGCAGACCACAAACGGGAGCACTACATCCATTCAAACAACAGAGGGCGCACGCTTGTAGTAGAAGTCGTCGCTCCCTGGATTTGTCGGTGCATCGATTTTTATGATCAGACATTTAAAAGCGTTCGTCGTTTCACATCGATCAGCTCCGTAAGGAGAAAGTTAAACACAGAAGTGTGACAGAACCGTAGGAAAACCTGACGCCCTCTAGTGTCATGGTGGTGAATCGTACTTTACAGTGTTTATGACCATAAATCTACTTTAACTACAATAACGCGAGTAAATTAAAATCATTACTTTCCACCTTCCAAATTCAGGTTACAAGTCTAGTACCTTGCACCACTTGGCTATAGATCATTTAAGGTACCGTGGGCATGGCGGCTGTCTGCGGAACACTGGGTCCTTCCCTTTCAGAATCTGTTCTCTCCTCCTACGGTCTAAAAACATGTCAACTGATGAATGGGACCATCAGGCACCTCGATCGAGATAAACTTGTGCTAACACAACAAAAAAGGTCCTGGCTTCGGATTCCTGTTCTCTATGTGTCTGTGTGGGTTTCACTAGTCCAAAGACAGGCAGTCTAGGTCATTGGAGGTGCCGAAATTGTCCTGTGTGTGCTTGTGTTTGTCTCTTTCGTCGGATAGATGAATAAAGTAATAAAATATCATAACTATATTGTTCCCACCCGTACAACTAGAGCTATTCTTTTTTATATATAATGTATTATAATTTCTTTTTATTACATGTATTACATATATTTATCATTATAAATTCTTTTTTAAAAACCCCTAGACATAAATCCAACCCTCTTAAATGCATCACTGTCGTTCTATTATCCCAATAAAAAGCTTATAACCCATTAAAACATTTCGTAAGAGGTGCGGAATTTTGCGTTACACACGTCTTTCTTAACCCGGAGCCGACTGCATTTCCATCTGATCATTAAAGTGAGAGATCGTACCCACGTCTCACTTTAAAACCAAGTGGCTCTCTGAGAAACGTTTGTCTGCTTCTCTCATCGTCTGTTTCACAGCTGACGAATAAAAAAAAAAAACTTTAACGCTTTTGTCAAAACCCCCGATAAATGAAACCCGACCAGGAGTGCGAGGACAATATGAACAGGAGAGAGACTGATAGGAGAGGTGATGGAAAAAGAATTTTTCATGCATTTAAAGTTCGTTTTATTTGAAATGAAGAAGCAGACTTGATTTACGTGATTGATTTCCCATCAGCCATAGCGCCACATGACGTTTTCTATCAAAACCAGCAGTAACTTCTTTAGGCATCTCGTCTGTTGGTTCCGATCACCCGGACCGGCCCAAGTCCGATCTTTCACATTTAACCTAATCACACATTTACAAATGGACGCTAGGGGGCAGCAGTGAGCACACATAGCCAGCATGATGGGCAACTGTAGCCACGGCGCCCTCGGGTTCCAGTTAGGATTAGCAAAAGGGTACGTCGGGTCTGGAAATCGGATCATAGACCCAGTCTAAACCTCTGCCACTCCTTATTGTTATGCTCTATAGACTGAATAAAATGTTCACTTGCTGCATAAAATATCCCAGCAACCAACAGGTGCCATGACGATATCAATAACTTCTCCAGTGTTGATATTGTTATGCCTGGTAGCTGCTTAAAGCTCCTGTGGTAACCAGTCCACATTATCATTAGATTATTTAATTTATTCACATTTATTTATATTTATTTGTTGTACAGGTAAACTTGTGTACTTGTTTACCTATATTTGTGTACTTGTTTATGTCCTTGTTTACTTATTTGTGTACTTTTTATGATGAGGGAGTCAAACTCAAAAGAAGTTTCTTCTTCGTGATGACATGGAACCCTAAAGAGTTGCGTGACCTCTTCACTTCCTTTTATTCTACCATTAAGCTGACCTCTGACCCCCTCATGTGCCTAATAACTTCCAGTCGGCGGGTTTTTGGCATGACCCGATGACCTTCTGCACCCAGCCTGACCCCTGACCCCCGGGTTCCACGCGACACAACACACGCCGAGTTCAGAACTGTTCCATCCTGCCGGAGAGCGGCGCGTCGAAATGTTTACTCCAGCATGTTTGTTGTGCCAGGAAGTGTTTACTCCAGCTTGCTGTGTGTGTGTGTGTGTGTGTGTGTGTGTGTGTGTGTGTGTGTGTGTGTGTGTGTTTATTCCAGCTGTTGTGTGCATTGTACATTCCGTTCTTCCTTCCAGCTATAAAGACTTAGCGAGCATCTTCAGTTTGGTTCAGTTCAAAGTCAGACAGTGATCAGAAACACTAAGTTTGTTTGTTTGTTTGTTTGTTTGTTTATTAGGATCATTTACAGGTAACGGCAGCTCGTTATATTACGTTCATCGACTCCCCGGGTTCGATGAAAAACAATCATGAGTTATTTTGCATCTCCAATTCACCTTGCAGGCATGTTTTTTTGGAAGTGTAGAAGGAAACCGGAGCACCCAGAGCAAACCCACGCAGACACCCACGTCTGGGAATCGAACCCGAGACCTTTTTGAGACCACGCCGAGACCAGGGTGGTCTTATCCTGGTCAGGGTGACGCGGTGGGAACCTGGGCTTGTGATGGACGGTTGTCGGTTCGATCCAGAGTCGACAGATCACGACTGAAATGCTGGCATATGTTCACTTGTGCTCACTCATTGCTGCCCTCTAGTGTGTGTCGATGTGTGTTTCGATGTATGTAAATGTACAAGCGCATTCATATTTTGAACGTCTGTAAGAGCTTGAACTTGACTCGCTCCGACTTCCCTTTTAACCAGTTCTTATAGAACCCAAAGATCCTAATTCACCTTTCCACACCCCCTGCACCCTCCCCTCGCACCCTTCACTCTCTCCTCACATCACCAGGAGCCCAGAACCTTCACACCCAGGACAGAATGGAAGTCAGGAATCGACCCGGCCGTCTTCTCATCACACATTCCAGTGGCAGCGCTCCGTGTCGGAGGCCCATCACGGCCAATCAGGGCAAGCTGTGATCCCGTCCAGCCCAGGAATCCATCAAATCACAGCGCACCATATTGTTATTCCCAGGTCAAGGGGAGCTCAGGCAGAATACTAATCACTCATGTCATGTTGGATGGTTCGCTGGAGATATCAAAGACCCACTTTTTATTGTTTCTGATGTTATTTTTCTTCCCGTATTACTGGAAGGTTGTGACTCTTCATTTCGGAAGATTTGTTCTGGGACTTCAAAAGGGTCAGAAGCCCTTCTAAAAAAAAAAAAAGTCGTTTTCCGAGTTCTAGTTTTAGAAAGTATCAGGATTTCTTAGATCTGGATCATTTTCGGACAAACATTATCATTGTACCGTACGTCTTGTTATGGAAAAATTAGACACAAGACTTAAAGTTAAGATAATTAATGATAAATAGTATATTTATTGAAATAAAGAAAAGAATCTGCTTAGGATTTAGGCCTAGTCAGATGAGACAGACGTCTGAATATCATTGACCCTACATGTAGTTCTTATACCCCCCCTAGAGGTGGGCACCTTGGTTCTATAGGACCGGGAAACTGACTCAGCAGTACCTGATTAGGAATTGGTTTCCTTTCTGATTAATTTTTACCTTAATCATACTGCCTGCTAATCGTGGATCGTTATCTTAAAATAACAACGGTTATTGCTGTGCTTGCAATCTGGAGGCGACTGAAGGCAGACGTGGTTTTGACATTCAGAAAACCTAAACATGATTACAATGCTTAATACAAATTAAACACACATATAAGATATAAAATTCTTCAACAGTCTGTAGATGTGTAATGACAAATAAGCCGTTCTATTAGATTCGAGTCTATTCCATCACCACAACAACCCTGATTGTAAGTAAGTATTTGTTTCAAATGGGTTCGTTATAAGAACAAAAGCACGTGGAAAATATCAGCCACCACGCCCAGTCATTTCAACTGGAACCAGACCAACGGTAGTTAGGACCAGCATGAAGCGTTTAGAGTAAATAGCTAATGAATTAAAGGTCTAAGGTGTTATTGTGTTCAGCTCTCTGACATCATTCCCGACTATTCCGAAACACAAGTCCTTAAAGGCAACAGACCATCAATTAGATGACTGAGGCAAACTTTGGTGGAAACCTTCTAATTAGCCCCCCGGAAGCATGGCACACGTCCCCAGCCCGAAAGACCACATGCAGCCTGTATTAAAACCACTGGAAACCGAAGGTGTAACGGACGTCGGTGGAACCAAAAGAATTCCGTTGCTCCGTGTTACATGGACGGGATGCCAGATGTGATTGCCGGATGGAAGGGCAGGATGAACGTGAACCATCTCGTCATCACCACGTCATCTTCCGTCCGTCTGAAGCTGCGTGATGTCAGCGATCCAGAGAGGAAGGATGAGAAACCGGCAGTCGTTTGGGACTTCTGATTACAGGGCGACGCAGATTAGAGGCCGGTGATGATATTCTTCCGGGGGATTCTGAGGAATTTACCTCTCTGTGGGGGTCAGGAATGTGCTGAACATCTGTCTCACCCCAAACATATATTGTATACAGTCGAAATGACATATACTTTCACCACTGAGTCAACTACTGCATAGTACCAATGGTGCAAGTATTGGAAGACAGTGTGAGTTCCGGGGCCAAGTGTGTGTGTGTGTGTGTACATGTGTTAGTCTGGGTATATCTAATCATATATAAAGTCACTGTATGACCGTATATGACTGTATATAACACGTGACAGTCAACTGCTGCATGTAAGTTCCGTTTACATCATTGTTTGGATAGTTAAACTGTCTCACTGTCATTGGTATGCATGACGTCCGGTCAGTGGACAAGGTACCGGAAGTGCATACATGCGTTAGCTGGTATGTGTGAGTAGTTTAGCGTGTGTATGTTGTATGTTGTGTGTTGGGAGGAGGGGGGGTGGATTAGCAAAACACCATCAGTATGTGGAACGTGTACATAAATATAAAAAGCTTCCGAATAAGTGACACAAATATCTTATTAAAAAAAGATTAAATGCTTTTTAGTTGTGAGACACGATGACACAATGACCACTCGTAAGCGCAATCGATTTCCTGTCCCGCAGGGGGTAGGGTGGGGTAACGGTGTAACCTGCTTTTTAATGAAAACCGAGACGATCTTATCTTTTACCTGTAGATCTTTTTACTGATCTGGAGAAGACGAGTGACGTGAAAAGACACTGCTGATTTGATTTCAGCGGAATCTAACGATACACAGTGATGGTATGTTGTGCTCCGTCTGTGGGAGAAAACGCGGTCATTCAGATGCACGGCAGATCCGCGGCGAAGTGGAAAGGTGAAGATTCGGCCCATCAGGACAGCACTCATCTGAGATGAGTGCAGGAACGATGGATGAAGTGAGATCAGATCAATAGTTCAGCAGAGTGAAGACTTGAGTCTGATCTGATCTACAACCACCCGAGGTCCTTTCTGTTCCTCTGTCCTGTTTACCTTCTCTAACACAGAGTAAAATACACAGAGACAAACTCGGCTGTTACCGGGAATGAAATAAGTCGTGTTTATTAGACATGCACTATATGGCCAAACGTATTCGCTCACTCATCAGAATGATGGGAATCAGGACTTCGGATCATTTCCGTGGTTACAGGTGTATAAAATAAAGCACCTCGGCATGCAGACCGGTTTTAACCAACACGGCACCCAAGAATCAGTTTGGGCCACTTGATTCGTGACTTGCCGACTCCCGGAATCGAACCGGCAACCTTCCGATCACAAGCCCGGTTCTCTAACAACTAGGTTACGGGTTTAGAAATTGTCACCTCACTGCAAGAAATTCTGGGTTTGATTCCTCGGGCAAAGGCTTTATTCTCTTCGTCTCAACGCGGTTTCCTCCCACCATCCAAAAACATGCCTTTAGATCAATTTGGGATTGCAGAATCATCCTGTATGTAGTGTAAAAGGCTCCACGTTTAGTTTTGTGTCGGAGAAAGACCCGCTGACCCACTGGTGCACCTAAGAAACACATCATCACGAATCTCTGTGGCTCAGTAACGGTAATTAATTACAAACGTCGTCGTAATTATTTAGTCATTATCATAGCGCAACCTTTCTGATTATGATTTTTTTTGCTGCATTTTTTATGCACCCGAAAGCACTACAACAAAAAAATATAAGCAATAATTGGTGCATACAGTCCACTCGTGCCAGCGCTTCACCTCCGTTCAAATCCAGGAGAAAAGGTACCAGGGGTCCACGGAGATCAGGAGAGCATCATGCAAGCTGTGCTAGTGCTGACGAAACCCTCTCCGAAATAATATTCATTACAATCCGAGCATCTCCCGGTATTGTTTTTGAGGCGCTGACCTTGTACCGAGAACCTTTAAAGGCAATTCCTTTAAGACATCACGTCCTGGGAGTAGTGTTCCAGTTATTGAGCATAATTCATCACGTTCTCTGTTTTTTTAGTGCAATAAAAGGTTATGGTTATTTATTTAATGGAGAAATAGGTCTATCTGAGGTAGTTATTAAAAGGCCATGAGTCTGTATGAAACGTCTCACCTCGATACCGGCGCTCAAACCGCGCTACGTTGGGCTCAAACCCAGCAGCACTTTATTACAGAACTGGATTGTTTACAATGTTTTGATTTATTACAGCAATTTCAGGTTGGTGATTGTTATTCGTGTGGCACAGAAAAAGAAAAAAAATAACTTCTTTATTCTCTTTCTGCTCTTCATATTTGTTTTTTCTTCCCAAAATCGAAGCTGTTGTGTCTATAACATCAACACATACAACATCTCACATGGAGCAGGTGCCCATCATCTAAAAACATGGTCCCGATTGTAGCCGTGGTAACTAACAGGGGACGTAACGATTCGACAAGACTCAATACGAATCGATTCTGCTTTAAAGAAAAGTTGCAGATGTTTCCACCATAAGAAGTTGTTTACTAAAATGATAAAAGAGAAACAATTAAACGTCTGCGGTCCATAATGAAAGTGTGATACTTCAATCAAAGTCTCAATTTATTTGTCAGAATCGGAAAAGTTTAAATGATAACATAAAAATGCTGGAGTAAAGTAAAAAAGTGGAGTAAAACATCATCATTCGTGCATAAATATGTTTAATGTCGTGTTTTAAACTTTAGTGAACCTTCATGACACCTCTGCAGTGCCTGTTACTTCATTTATGTCACAGTGGCTCTGGTTTCCATGGACACGCTGACATCGCCGGACACGATGCAGTAACACCCCTCACCCGAACCGGCAAAATTGCACCACGTCACTAATGCTATGGTCCCGGGTTTGAATCCCCAGAAGAAGTGATGTCGTGCAATGAGGCAAATCATCCCTCAGACCGACGTTATTGTTGATTTGGGTAATTGTGGCCGATTTAAGCTCCACGAATCGATAAGGAATCACTAATGTACAAAATGTAGTACATGTAGAGACTCTAGGAAGAGAAGAAAGTGTGTAAATATTGTAACTGAAATACTGAAAAGTGCAACAGAATCACAGATAAATCTGTAAAGATTATTAACTAATGTTCAATAAATCAATTCTATTAACAAATCACATTTATTAAATGCATATTGTCTATAGCTTATGTAATCAAACATATCCTCACCTGTTACATAGTTATATAGCTGCTCTAATAACCCATCATATAAGCCCGAGTATAAGACACATTTTTTTCCAAAATTTCGAACATAAAAAACTGTGGTGCTGCTTATTTGTGCGACCGATAAATGTTCAGTTGTAACAGA
>JAOUQU010426952.1:0-10418 GCA_028566735.1 Ammoglanis amapaensis
GTGTGTGTGTGTGTGTGTGTGTGTGTGTGTGTGTGTGTGTGTGTGTGTGTGTGTGTGTGTGTGTGTGTGTGTACAATCAATGTTCCATCTGCTGCTGCTGCTGGAAACACAACATAGTCGTGGGTTAGTGATTCCACTCTCAGCACTGGTATGATAGTACAGTAAAATAGCTGTGTGTTATAGTGTTGAACAACCCAACCTGGTGGTGAGAGAATAATAATTATAATAATTATAATAATAATCTTATAGTAATAATAATAATCTTATAATAATAATAATAATAATAATCTTATAATAATAATAATAATAATAATATAATCTTATAATATAATAATAATAATAATAATAATCTTATAATAATAATAATAATCTTATAATAATAATAATAATAATAATAATAATAATAATAATATAATCTTATAATATAATAAGAATAAGAATAAGAATAATCTTATAGTAATAATAATAATCTTTTAATAATAATAATAATAATAATCTTATAATATATTTCCCATTCAAAGAAACTGCCAGAAAAAGCAATATAGCTGATCACCTACCATTCATTCATTCATCCATCCTTTCTAATCCTAATTAGGGTCACACACTGGACGAATACACTAAAGACCTGAACAGGTCGTTTTTCTGTTGCAGGGTACAGAGACAAACGCACGGACACACACACACACACACACACACACAGGACAATTGAAGTCTCTCCAATTAACCCGACTGCCTGTCTTCGGACTGTGGGAGGAAACTGACTGCTTAGAGAAAACCCATACAGACAAACTCTTCACAGAAAGTTGCGGATCACCAGGATTCAAACCCAGAACTGTCTGTATAACTTCTTGTGTGTATAATATAAATTATAAAAGGATTGAGCATTGACAATAAAACGATCCAGGAGTGTAGATTACAATACTGGATTTAAATCTGAACGAGATCGGTTAGTAGTTTTATTTTATCCAGTGTTAACTTTATAAACATCGAGCATAAAGCACAATTTGTTGTGTCGTAGATCCACAGACAAATTCTACATCATTAATAAATGGATTTGGTTCTGAATTTCTGACATCACAAAGTCTTCAGGCAAATAACTGCCTCGAAAAACTTTACTCAACTTTACACAAAGATCACACAATATAGATAGATGGTGGGATGTCTTCTAGTAGATTTATTACCTTATTATATTCCAGTGATAGTATTACGTTTATATTTATTAATATAATCACAGTTTTCCAGTTATAGAACAATAATGTTCGGTCATTACACTGTAATTTCAGTTTCGAGATTGTTTAGTATTCTGGTCTGGTTTGAATGCGGTGCCTGTCCGTTTATTAACGTCTGTATTATTTCTGTACAGTCTAAAAAACGATTGCTTTATTTGTGTTAATATTATTTGTCTTCACATATTTTTGTTAAGATTATTTAATAACAATTTTATTCAACAGTCGGGGAAGTAAGAAGCCAGTACGTTCTCAAAAGGCCGAAACAGGACCAAAAGAAGAAGATCATTTGGTTACTAAGTTACTAAGTTTTTGAAGGAAATACTTTATTATTTATACATTTCATGGGTTTGATTACTATATATATTGTTTGTGTTATTAGGGATTATGCATTAATGGAAGAAGAGGACCTGATAAGACGTCGATCATGGTTACGGCTACCTCCATGTATGGTCTACTAACAGTTTGTTTCTAAAAACTTTCAGTAATTTAGTTCATTAGTAGTTTAGTTATTTTGTTTTAAACTTTCATCGTTTCCCTACAGAAACCCTAAAGAGGTCATCACTAAGCCAAATCTTCAGACGACCTCCACAAATGGTTTTAAGAACAGAAACCACAGGAAAAATGACCGACATTATAAAGAGAAAAGCTGTGTTAGAAACGGTAACCAGGATCAAGGACAGATCTCCAGATCTCTGCCATCATCACTGACTTCTATCTCTCCATCAGGTCCAGAGTTGGCCAAGCAAAAGACCCAAAATGTGCAAGTGAAACCTAAACTCACAGCCGAGGACACCGATAGCGGCAGCGACCTTTCAGAACTCGAGAGACTCCCGAGCCCTCCGTGTAATTCTGAACCTCCACAACTTAATCTACGTGATGAAGTCATTGATCCTCAGGATCTACAACCACGGAATCTATCGACAACAAGGAAAGTCTTCTCAGACAGCTACCCGGACTTTCTGCCCCCACCTTTTAACTCCTGGAGTCTCCAGCAGCTGGCGGTGTACTTAAATACGGACGGTAAAGGAATTCCTCGTTTGAGACCCATCAGCCAGCTGGAAAGATATTTGGACCGGCTGTTACAGCTGGAATGGTTTCAGATTCAGACTGTCCATGACGAAAGCAACAAGTCCACATGGACCGGCCGCCAAGGACCTCGGACTTCTACTCATACCAGCCTCAGTGCTCCAAAAAGTATTCTGCATTGCCAACGTGTCTTTCCCTGGGCCTTACTGTCGTCACTTCAGCCGCAGAGCTGCAACGGTGCATGCCGCCTATACACAAACTCTCACCATACACATTTGACTCCGCTGACTGAAAAAAGCACAAAATCCCTGAAGATTCCCAGGAGGAGCAGCAGTGAGAGTAGGGTTCAACAGTTTAGGCCACAGCGCAGTCACAAGCTTAGTGATTCCTTGGACGTTAATAATTACATGAAACACATGCAGGCCATTGGGAACATTCGGAATCCTTCAGCTTCGTGCAATATTCAGGATTTCTCTGGTGATGTGACCACTGAGACTATGAGAAGGAAGGGCTCCGGGGGACGGAGTCGCTCCTGTGGAGACGTCAGCGGGGATGAATACTGGAAAGTCAGACATGACAAAAGAACAGCAATGCAGCACCTCAAATTGTTCGATGCTACGAATTCAGATCGTTTTCATAAATCCAAAAGATCCGTTGAAAAGAAGAAGCACGTTGGGTTTGTCATGAAGTGACAGAAGTGACCACGGTGGTCAGTTAGAGGGAACGATATGTACCGTATATAGTTTGTGAACATTAGTCAAACACGTCCTACAAGTTTGTGATCAAGAAATAAATAGTCATGTTTTTTTTCCTTCTATTTTTACAATTTTATTAAGAAAATGATAGTGATCAATGATTTTTGTTGTCTTGATGAAATCAGAACTGGCAGCTTCTGAATGATGAATCACTCAGGTGAACTTTTATAATAAGAAGCACCATCACGTTACATAAATCTTACATAAATAATTACAAATATCTCGGTAATACCTCTAATACATTCCAATTTAATAATTCACATTTTAATACAAACCAGCCAGAACTAATTGAATTATTATATATAAAAATAACAGTCACACTGTATGAGTTTAATATTTATATATTTGTATGTATGTGTGCTGTGAGCAGTTGTGTTTATATTCATATTCATTGTTTTGTGCTATTGTGTAACGTTTTTTTGTAGCATGGGCAACATCCACACAATGCACATCAGTTTATTACTAAATATTTGTATATTTTTAGTGCACTGAGTCAATTCTTTAGTGAAATGAATGTTTGTAACTTATTTCACTTGCATTTTATTGTGCTTTGGGTAGAAAAAATAATAAAAATGCAAAGCATTTTTCTCTTCTCAAGACTATGTTTTTAGTGTGCTAAATAAGCAAAAACAAATGCATTTTATGAAAGTTTGTTTATAAAATGAATATTTGCAATTTATTGAAAATATATCTGACATTTAATCCGTAATAAATACAAGCGGAACTAGTGTTCGTGGATCATTTGTTTCTCTCGTCGCGCGGTGTTGTTTTGCAGGGCGCACCGAGTCATTTACCCAGCTCATCTGATTCGACTCTTTGAATCATTTATTAATCAACGATGAAAACACTAATATAATGTAAAATTACAAGAATATACTGTGTGGATTATTATTATGTATTCATTTTTATTTATAATTTGGCTATTTGTGTGTTTAAGAAGATAGGAGAAGTATACCCGCGTATTGAAAAAGGAAGGGTGACTTTGTTCAATCGATAATTTAAAAAAAAAAATTAAATAGTAAATTTAGGGAAATATTAAATATTAATAGAAACGTTGGATTTGAAGTGAATCTAATCAAAAAAAAGGAAAATATAGAAAAGCGTTGAAAACCAAAGTGAATCGATTCACCGCGGAATGAAGAACCGACTCTTGAATGACTCGTTAGATGTTTATTATATACGAGTATCGTCGGTGTGATGGATTCTCAGAAAGTTCTAGATTATTTAATGGAGGTAGAACTCGCCGCTGAGGATCTTCTCTCTGATAAACAGCAGGTGAAATGTTTGTAAAATTGCACAAATATTAATATTAATAATAACGGATGTTTTTTTATGAGTCGCATTTGATTCTGTTGTAATTCAGATTGTAGATTTAGATTCGAGAAGAAACAGAAACAGAGAAGCGATGAATGCATTAAAATCTTCTACTAACGGTGAGTTTATAAACTCTAATAATATAAGAAACGAGCATGCTGAGAAAACACACCGCTATCCGTAGTCTACCTGTTTTCAAAACACACCCGTTTTCGTTGCCTATCCTATTGATAGACTGCCTGGTTTAAAAAAAACACTTTTATTCATTGCCTCCTCGTTTTCTAAACACACCCCTATTCAAAGACCTGTTTTGAAAACACACCCTTATTTATAACCTACCCATATTGAAAACACACCCTTATTTATAACCTACCCATATTGAAAACACACCTGTATTTATAACCTACCCATATTGAAAACACACCTGTATTTATTGCCTATCCAGTTTGTAAGCACACCTTTATTCATAGGCCGTCTGTTTTCAAATCACACTCTTATTCACAGCTTACTTGAAGTAGTTTATTTTATTGAATATTTACTCTTATTGTTTGTTTCTGTTCGGTTTTACAGACAAAGTCAAGCTTTGCTTTGGAAACATGTTCATTAAATTCCCCAAGAAAGAAACAAAAGCAATGATCCAGAAAGGTGAGCACGAAGTTTTGTGTAGCAAATTCCCTGTTGTTATTAAGATCAGTTCAGTATTCATACATACATCAACATCTTTTTTTTTACAGATCAGGAGCAGCTTGACCAGGAAATTGACGACTTACGGAAGCGACTCAAAGCAAAAGTTAATCATCTGAACGATTTACAAGGTGAACATTAGATGATCTTTATTTTGTTTAACATGCTTTTAGCAAATTGCCCAGGTGAAACAAAGGTTCACAAAAATGAGAGCTCACAAAATAGAATCAATAAAGCAGCTATAACCAGCTATAAATAAAAACGCTGACCATGAATGTTTTTTTTTATTATTTTATTTTAGGAAAACCTGAACTGAGAGGATACAACCTTTCTCCACTCAGCAGTGATGAACTCAAAGCTGTCAATAACATCATCAAAAGATGAACACAACTGGCACTCTAAAGAGTTAAAAGTTGTGACGTCAGTGGCCTAAAACTACACTGACCGTGTTTAGACTTGAAACTGTTTGTAGCCACCAGGGGGCAGTGTGCATATATTTCAGTTTTTTTGAGTACGTATTGCTGGCTGAAGCTCAGGTTTGGTTTTTTTAGTGTAACTTAATCTAAACAGAACGTTTATTTATTTATTATTAATGCTCCTGGGTAAGAACAATTTTACATAACCACAGAAAGTTTAAACCCTCAAAGTTCAATGTTCCAAGTTCCATTTCGTTTCGTAGCCACTGAGGCTTGTTTGTAACATCAACCATTTTAAAATGTTAGCTTTATACCTTATTTAATCTATTTTGTATTTGTATTCTATATAAAATGAATGTAAATATAACTAGTGACCTGTACACACACACACACACATTCTCACTTCACTTATTTGGAGTTACTCAGTGTTTCGGTTCTGTAACCGGTGCACCTGAATGAAACCATTGTAGACACGTGTCAAGGATTCTGGCGGCTCGGTTGTAGATTCGAACCCATCCTGCTGTGTTGCACCACCACGCATCGCTCAATCTAAATATTTGTAATCTTTTACTGCCTGGCCACGGCCGCAGAGCCACTCCCAGACTGGACCAGACTAATGCAAGCAATAACTGTCGTGAATTCCATTGTGTGGAACCTTCCAGATAGTAAATAATCTCACAAACGAAACCTGCTGGAACCTGTTATTCTTTTATATTTTTATACGAACTCACATTGTTCTGTTCCGAGCTGTTATTTTTTAACATTTGTCTGATGCCTCAATGTTTGTGTTTTAACAGACACTAAACACTAAGTGGAGGGTTTGGTATACTGGGACAGATCTGGCACAAAATTGGATTTGGATTAAATATATATATACACTTAAAAATAAGAAACGCAGTGGTGAACAGGAATGTTTGGTATGTGTTCTGCGGTTCTGTGGACATTTTGTCAGAAATAATAGTTCAGGGAAAAGTTTTCACACGGCTCGACCACAATAACACGAATGTGGTCTCGGATTTGATTTCTTAGAGGTTCTTAACTTTTTTTTTCATTTAGCGTACAACTATCCCTGGCCCTAGTTAAATAACTCACCATACTACATACACTTAAGTTAGTATGTAGTACTATTACTAGTTTATTACTAAGTTACAGTTTTATTAACGGTTCATGATACTTTTCTTTTAGGAGTTTGTAAATGTGACCCTGTAGTATTATGTGTTCTAGTGACTTATTTACAAGAGAACATGCTGATCAAACGGTGAAACATTGTGGTCAACCAGAACTTTTTAACTGTGAAAAGAAACACTCTGAATGAGGGATTTCTGTTCGTTATTCCTTGTTCTAGTTAAAGCAGAACGGCAGTGGCTTTGCACTGTTGATGCAAATGTTTTAAAACTTCATCTTAATCTTGGTGTGTTTCGTTTGCTTCAGTTCAGCACATTATGTGGATTTATGAGCATCTGGCAGGCCTGGATAACTTGGGTTAGGAAGAGTTCAGTGCAAACCACCGACGTGCAAATGTTCATATACTTCATAAAGCGACTGCAGTCTGTGACAAGTCATTAACTAATTAGAATTATGTTGTCAGCACAGAAGACTTTGTTTATCTAGATACTTTCTTTTAACCTAAAGACACAGAAACTAAAGTACACAAAGCACCACAAATAGAAACGTAGAGAAAAATACGTACATTCAATATAAAAAATGGATCCTGTTAGTGGGTGGAATATGCTATAAGCTGCCAGAAAACATTTTCTCGCTCAAAGTTAACGAGTTAGAAGCAGGAAAATGGCCAACTGTTAAAAGGATTGGAGTGTTTTTTTTTGGTTTGTTTTTGTTTACCAGGACCAAGTTGTCTTCTAACCAAGCATCTGAACGAAACTGCAACTGACCCAGACATTCAAGAGCCAAAATCAAGGCTACGAGTAAAGAATCAAACGTTGTGAACGCCTGAACTTGCTTCTGTCGGCTTTTATAGATCGTGTTGTCACACCTGCAGTTCAGAATAAAACCTCCTCCCAGTTCAGGTCATACAAACAGCTGCACTTTTCTCCACGGTGCCGTATATCATCCATCTGTCTCACTGTCTGTACCTCTTTAACACTCTTCTGACCTGTGGATCACCAGGTCTCGCTGAGACGACGCCCCGGAGCCACCGACGGTCGTCAGTCATTCTTGCTTATAGGCGTATGTTTCGAGTAATAACAGATCCTGCCATGACTGCAGCAACAGTTTTCTTTTGACGTTTGTATTTGAAAACTATCACGATAAGTAGATTGCATTAGATTTTCCGAGTTTATATTTTCGGTATTTTGCTGACGCTTTTATCCAAAGCCACTCTGACAATTACACTGGAACAGCATTTTGAACAATTCAGGGGTTAAAGGCCTCAGGGACCCAACAGTAGCAACTTGATGGTAGTGGAGTTTGAAATGATGACGTGTGTGTGTGTGTTAGACTGTCTTTTCATGTCTCTCTTCCCGTATTTAGTTATCTTAGTCTTAGTTTCAAAATTAATTTCTGTGACATTTAATCGGTCTCACATTCCCGATTTTGCACGGAAGTATATTTACCCCTTTAAACGTTCCGAATAATCTTTCTTGGGAACATTTTTTGTTTATATTGAGAGTTGATTTCACTTGGCGATAACCTAGCAGAGGCTAAGGTATCATGACCGACCTGGTTTTGTGTAGCTTTATTAAGAAATGGCTCCGTTTCGACTGGTTTAATGTTTCTGCTGGGATTAGGGCGAGGAGCCTGTGACGGTGTGTAAGCATGTTCCACAAAACTCCAAATCTCACTTTATTAAACGACACTGAGGCCAAAATGTACAATATCCAGCTGGAAAAGAAATATATACTGTATACAGGGGTGTCTAGAATTCCAGCACTGTTATAGATCCGTATTTATTTATCAGAAGTGGTCCATGTAAGGAAACGATGGTAAACCGACGGCAGGGTCGTAGGTCGAGTCGTTGATGCACGTGGAGGACGAAGGTTTGTCCGTGTGGTCCGAGATGATGAAGCTCTGAAGATGTTTCTCCTGTTTGTTTTGATTGATTGATCAATAAATATTGAGATTTTTGGAATAGTGTCAGAATGCACACAACAGTCACGTGGTTTTGTTTTCAGTAGAACAAGGAGGTGGTCATGATGTTATACCTGATTACAGTGTAAAAGCGTGCTCGATACTGCCCCCTAGTGTGCGCTTAGTAGTATCTTAATGTGTGTTTCACTGCACGGATTGGGTTAAATGTGTAGGGTTGATTTCACGGTGTTTAAAAAAGCACATTAGAGACAAAAGTTTTGTAAATCACTGCCAACTGCCAATCAAATCACTGCCAACATTCCATGTTAATGAATTACTTGTGGGTGCCTGTTTTGTGTAAAGACGTGTCTGTTCCTTTACTTTTTAACACCCAAGGCGTCAGAATCACAGCTTTTCTTTGTATCTAATTAATACCAAAACCATAAAATACATTCCTTCAATTGCTCAGTTTTTTTTTTCACTGCTACTTTCTTTGGTTTCTTCTGGGTGTGTATATGTGTGTGTGTGTGTGTGTGTGTGTGTGTATATATATATATATATATATATATATATATAGTCTTTTATTCTATAAACTAGAATAGAATAAATCAATGCTGCTCACTTTGGTCAGACGCACACCCAGAACTCGTGTGTATATGTTATACAAGTGTATAATGAGACATGTGTATATGTGTGTGTGTGTGTGTGTGTGTGTGTGTTCCATGCAACAAACTGGCGACCCTAAATAGGATTAAGCGCTGGTCAAAGTAGATCATAGATGGAATCAGTGCCAGTTCAATATTTAGATCTTTGGACTAGAATTAAGAGAAGTAAAAGAAGCAATGTTACTTGTTTTAAAAACTCAGTTTTAATGATAGAATTGTTTGTTGTATATAAGTTGCAGACGTGAGATAACATGCACATTCGTCTGTGTATATATACACATAGACGTATAGTAAAAATACTTTTTACGTTTTGTACGTGACAAAGGTTTATCACTTTTCGTTTTATTACTTTACTAAACTATAAAGGCTTTTTTATGGACCCAGTGTGTCGTAGTTTCTAACTGAGCGCTACTCCACAAAAGTTCTTCAGCTCTTTGTATTTTTGGATTTATACATGTTTTCCCAGCACTGAAATGTCAGGGGAACTAAAGTCGACTGCAATGTTTTCCCAGTCAACACTCCATGTAGCAGAAACCCAAAAGCTTTAGATGTCATATCCCACATTTCATCAACACATGGAGAAAAGCTCTGTGGGCCACCGATCAGCTTCACTACCATAATGCAGTGAACCACATCCAAGAGGAGTAAGAGGAGATGCTCGAGTACCGACACTCGAATCTAAACTTTGATTAAAACTCGATTAAATGTTTGGCGGCTTTAAACGCGGAATTTAAAAAAAAGTTATTTTGCATAACAGTTCTGTCGAGAATTCTTCACGCATCGAGGACCCCAGGCCAACGAGGACGAGGTCCTGGGTTCCATCGCCAAGATGAATTCATCTGAACGTGTTCAACAGAACCAGACGAAGAAGAAACTGAGTAAACGAATGATGCATGTGAACGGTTTCCAGATTGAGTGTCTATAAAAACAAACCAAAGATTTGTTAAAAGAAATTCTTCACTCAGCCGCTCGCTGTGATTTTGTCTTTATTTATTGTAAGAGGAAAAAAACAGAAGTGCCAAAGTCAGCGGGCTCCGGTGTTCAAACTGATGTTCGGCGGGGGCCCCAGTGCACCTCTTATTCAAACAAAACTGAATACCACGGGCACTTCCTGTTGCCGTCGGTCCTGCTTCACACTCGAAATGATCTTGAATTATAGGTTTGTGGTAACGGAATGTGGTACATCCATAACAAGATTGTTTTTTAGAATCAATTCATTTAAATATTGGCGTCACGGTGGCTGAGTGGTTCAGCACTGTCGCCTCACAGCAAGAAGTCCCGGGTTCGATCCCCGGGTCGGGC
>JAOUQU010426963.1:0-10418 GCA_028566735.1 Ammoglanis amapaensis
GAGTTTGCATGGTTTCCCAAAATGCACACATACCAAGCTGGTGTGTGAGTGTGTGTGTGTGTGTGTGTGTCCTGCAATGGACTGGCACCATGAAAAAGAAGAAGTTTGCGTCGAGAAGTTTGCACCCAAGCAGTTTCAAATAACAATAGAAAGCGACAAATGTACTAGTGTGTTTTAATGCACTATATATATAAAACATCTACTATTATTTTTGTAGGCATGTAAACTATAATAATAGTAAATTATGTGCATACGTTTTTAATAAACAAAACAAATTTGGAACCAAATGGGCAGAAAATGTCCTCTAGGATCAGCCCCCGTCATGTGCTTTCGCTTATAATCTCTAAGTGACGACACGAATTGTGCCACTTTTCAGTCTCATCCTTCCTGAAAGAGCCTCACTGAGTGTCTGACCGCGACAGAAAAGACTTGACATCTTCTCCTATCTGCAAGTAAGACTTACATTAAATTACATTCTTCTTATATGTAATGCGTAGGTAATATGAGTAGCTGGAGTTGGAGAAAATGATGGTTTTAATGTACAACTGCATAAGTACTGTGTGGAATCTAATAATTACATTGTTATAGATGCATCGTGTTCTATATCATAAATTGCTCTTGTATTAAAATAGAAACATGACAATACAATAGCGTACATCAATGTTCTTGCATTCCTGCAGCGTTAGACCTGGTTCAATACTAAACTGTTTTATAATCTGTATATATGTTCATACGTATTTGTTATCATGTTGAATTGCATGCTTTCCTCTTGGACTGGCATTACGATACACTTGGTGTGGCATCGTAAGTTAGGGTGGCATCCAGAAGGGTTTCAAAGTGGCGAGTTCAGCCCAAAATGATGTCCACATCACATTTTTTTACCCAATGGTCCATGCCTCACTACCATTTGAGTGATCATTCTTGGGCCTCTTACCCTTTTAGTCACGTTACTAAATAGCATTTCGGATCGTCTTAAGAACGCTCCACTTCCAAGCATCTTAACAAAAGATCGATTGTTATGCTAACCTAATAATGTTTCTCACCATGTGACGCTGGACAGTGTGTCCTAAAGACTGGTGCACTATTGTTGTCTTAGACTGTTCCCCCACTGTTCCCATCATGAAGACTTCATTGTTCACCGTTTGGTTTCTGGCTGCTATGCTGACCGCAGTGTCTTCCCAGACGTTCCACTGGGGTCCTTGTCCAACGCCCATGGTCCAGCCCAACTTTGATTTGAACAGGGTATGCCTGTTTCTACGTTTCTTACTTGAAGTTAATAAATGAATGAATACGTTGAGGTGTATGTATTTTAAAATGAGCTCTTTTAGACAACTGCAATGATGTATTATAACTGACCGTTTAATCAACAAACGTATCAATCGAACTACAATTTAGGGTGCTAACGTTAGCACTTATCAGACAAATATTAATCCTATCTTCAGATTTCAAGTGTGAACATAAAGCATGAAACCATGAAAGCCAGAAATCCTAAAAGTCATGAAAATTAGGTTTGGTGTCCAACAGGGTTCAGTCGTGGGACCTCTATAATGTACTTAAAATTTATTATTGATATTATTTACAGTATGTAATACTGTAACATTGATCAAACATTGATCAAATTGGTCAATAAAACAAAAATAATTGCGTTAATTAAGTTTTTGGACACGTGCTAATTAAATCTACCATCCGTTCTCTTTTACAGTACCTGGGTAAGTGGTATGAAATCGAAAAGCTCCCAGCAGCCTTTGAGAGAGGCACCTGCATCGAAGTCAACTACTCTCTGAGACCCGACAAGACCATCAAAGTTCTAAACGTGCAGACTTAGTGAGTGGTTTGGTGTACAGAATCGTTCCCCAAACCCAGACATGGTCATAACTGGTGTGGCATAATGATTATTGTTTTTATTTGGACAGTAAAGGAAAGGTGAGGAATCTTGAGGGCACGGCCGTCGTACAGGACACTAAAGAACCAGCCAAGCTTGGACTTAGTTTCTCTTACTGTGAGTATTAAAGCACTAGGTTGCACAAACACAGCATTTTATTATTATTATCAATATTATTACTAATAATTTGAGCATTTCATTACTCAGTGGGCGTGGCCCGCTTATATATAAATATATAATAAAAGCAGGATAAGGGTTAAGGTCGCTTAACCTTAAAAACACTTAATATGATGAATAAATGTCACTCTCGAGTTCTAACTCACTGTCCGCTGCGTCCAACAGTCACCCCCTACAGTCCGTACTGGGTACTGTCCACCGATTACGAGAGCGCGCTGGTTTATTCCTGCACCGACGTCTTACGAATCTTCCACTTGGACTACGCCTGGATTCTGTCCCGCACCCGGACCCTCCCTGCAGAGACCGTCTACCACGCCAAGGAGGTTTTCTCCCGGGAGAAGATCGACGTCGGTCGGATGGCTCCCACCGATCAAAGCAAATGTATCAGTGGGGTCTAAATAAAGAAATGATGCCTGATGTTTACAATATTTATGTTTTTTATTACAGTATATAAACCTTCTATCACCTATAATATCATATAATCCATTAAGGAGTTTAGTTGTTCTGAATGTTGTCTACAAATAGCTGCAACGTTTTTCAAATGTGTTGGTTTTATTTCTTCAGTCATTCCGCTCTACATGAATGCACCATAACACTCATGTTATGTCACTTGTGTTGTTATTACTAATAAACATATCAGATCTTTTGTTTTGGTCTGTGACTCTGCCATTGGGGATGTAACGGTAATATTTTAAACTCCTCGACCGAATCGAAGGTGCCAATTCTTCAACCTTTCCAAGTAATAAAAACATGCATCTTTTTTTATCGTTGTTTGTTTTATCGTTTGATTTGATCGATTGTCGTGCTCCACTAAAAAATATTATTACTTCATGTAAGGCTCAAAGTAAACGTCAGGCACTTCTATTGCATTTGGCCATTGCACCTGCTGGAAGGCAGGGAGGTATTACTTGCTGTTTAGTGACAGCATTTTTCCCCTACGGCGCTTGATGTGTCCACCTGCCTTGAGCAATTTACTTTGTGATTAACCAATGAAGCTTTTTTCATTACAAACGTCCAGTTTGAGTCATTGTCTGCGTTTCTAGTTACTGATTCTCAATCTCACCCTCAACAAATCAATGCTTCATAATTTCTATAAATCATTACATCAGTGTGTATCAATCCAATTTCATCCTATTTTATGCTATTTTCTTTTCTATCCATGAGCATGTCTATTATTATTAATATTACCGATTAATTTAGTAAAAGGAAGATGCTGGTTGTTTATAAAAAGGTTTAAAGAGGCTTGCAAAGTTGACAGTGGGTTGGGTGTGTGTGTGTGTGTGTGTGTGTGTGTGTGATGTTTTCCTATATCAGGGTCCAGTTCTACATTTCCTGTCAAAAACACTGAACGCTTTTCACCTCCAACTGAAGCGACTTATTAACTGCTGAGCTGAGACTGTTTAAGAAAGAGGTATTTTTATATTTAAAATTACATTTATTTTTAATTTAATAAAGTGTGTACTGCATCTTGTATTGTCTAATATAGTTTCATAAGTGGAATGCAAATGACTGGAACATTCTTTAATGTAAAATAAATGTATTATTTTATTGTGGAATTGTTTCTATCTCCCCCCACATTGGTTGTGTTTAGAGGAAGATGAAACTGTTTGTCCTGTTTTGTGTTTTCCTCTCATCTTTTGTCTCCATTAATCTCACTGGTGAGTAACATTTTATTTACATTGTTTTATAGATTAAGAGAATAAATTATTACAGGACACCCCGTGCACATCTGTGTATCTGATTGCGTAGACATATTTATGGTTTAATAATATAATTAGTATTAAAATAAGTTGTTTACAGTGTCTGGTTTACTAACAAAGATCGAATGGTGGACATTTGTGTTAAGATAAAAGGCAAGATAAAATATTTGACCGCTGTGGAAGAATTCAAGTGTGTGTATGTATGTATGTATGTGTAATGTTCATCAAAAACTCCACCTAAAAACATATTTTGGGTCCCAATGGTGAGTGTGATTTGTGAATAAGCTCTTTGTGAGCGAGGTGGTCGACTCACGTTTCTCATTTCTCTCCTGGTAGGGGCCGGAGTTCTTCCTGAAGACGGTAAGTAAAAAAACAACACTAGAAATGATTATTAGCAGAATTATATTTGTGTAATGTTTAAGGGTGTCATTGATTTTTTTTTAAATCTTTTCTTTATCAGTCCCTTATGATGAACCGCTGGCTTTGCCTTACTGGCCATACTCAGCCTCCGACTTCTGGAACTACATGGAATACTTCCGTAGCATCGGAGCCTACAACCAGATTAATGAGATGGCCCGAGCTTTCTTTGCCCAGCAGCATCTCGGAGACACGCTTGGATATGATGTGGCTGAACGCAACGAGCGCTAAGAAGCATGTTGTAAATGTTTTATATAACATACATCAAGTGAAGTGAACTTCAAATGTTGACCCTTGTATGGCATGGAACTGCATGTATACACGAATACAACCTGTTGTGTACAATGCATTGTCATCTATACACTTAAAAATACAATTAATTACTAAACATGTGATGGGTTATTTTCGATATTCAATAAAATTGAAGACTGGGTTCATTTATTTATCCTGCTCACTTCTTAAACCACTTAAGCATTCAAGGTACCGTGTGGAGGAGGTGCTGGAGCCAAACAAGGCACACAGTAACACCCAGGACACACTCACCCGTTCACCTATAGCACAATTCACAAGTTCACCAGTTAATGGTGGTTTAGTGGTTAGCACCATCACCTCGACACAAGTAAATCCCTGTAAAGTAATCTCGGGATTGCTGTTTGGAGTTTGCATGTTCTCTTTGTGTCTGTGTGGGTCTGAAGACATGCAACTGGGTTAACAGGAGATACTGAACTTGCAACTGGCAACCTGTTCAGGAGTTTAGTGTACTATCCGTCCATTATGAGTCCCACTGTGACCATAAATAGGATTGCGCAGTGGCAAAACAGATCACCAATGCCTAAACATTTATGTTGGCTGCATGTTTGTGGACTGTGTGAGGAATACCAGAACTCACAAAGGAAACCCATGCTCCCAACTGGGGGATTGAACTCAGAACCTTCTTGCTGTGAGGTGGCACTGCTACGCTTCCTTACGCTAGCTAATTGTGTGAAAAATGAATGATAATTTATTATTTTTACTGAGTTATTTTGCAAATCGGAACTAATTGTGAATTTTTAGTTAGAACGTTATGTCAGGCATGTTTACCACATTTTTATTAAGTATTATAAAGATTCGATTCCTCATTCTATGAATCGATTCCCAGGCGAACCCGTTCTCCAAAGCTGCCGGTGGGTCCTGTTTACCAGTCGGATTCATTTTCATGTGACACTCGGTGGCTAATGCTAAAGCTACACACCGCGGCGCAGTTTTAATTCCCTTAAATATTAAGGGATAAAGTATTAAACTGAGTCGTTCGTATTTGCGCCAGTTTAGTAGTTTCGTTTGGCACCGAAGACATGAAGCCAGCGGTGGATGAGATGTTTCCTGAAGGCGCGGGTCCATATGTGGACTTAGATGAGGTTAGCGGCGCTGTGTATGTGTGTTTTCCACACCCGTTTTCGTTGCTATCGGCTGTATAAACGTAGTAGTGTGTGAGCAGAGAGGACGTTTCCTATACGGACACTATATTCAAGTGCACTTGTTTTGTTCACTAGTTAGTGTAGGGATGTGCGGATTAGGACACGTACTAGACGGAAAAGACGGAATATGGGTGGGAAATAATACTTAAGTGTTATTTTTCAGTAATTGGCAGTCAAACAAATAATTCGGTATTACATTATATATATATATATATATATATATATATATACACACAATATATTACTATGTATTACAGACATAAAGCTTAACAATTGGCCGTTATACAAGTCTACTAAAACACACACACACACACACACACACAAATGGAACGACTCGTTTACGCTGAAATGCCTTTACTTAACACATCAAACCTCCTTGTTTATCCGGGCTTGGGACTGGCACGACAAAACACTTCTTTCTGCAACCTAGTGGCAAGTTGTGTACTCCACGTTCCCATAAAACTCACACAGCCATGGGGAGAACATGCAAATTTCACACAAAAAGGACCCCCCCACACACCTACACCCAACCCAACTCGAAGATGGAAGCCAGGATCGTCTTGCTCCTTTTTGTGAGCCTCCATGCCACCCGAAGCAAGGGCTCTTTTTCTATTTGCAATTAGCCTAAGCGAAAGTCTTTGGACTGTGGGAGGAGTTAAAAAAAATCATTATTCATTGTTGATGTATTTCTGTAATCTTACAGGCAGGGGGGAGTAGTGGACTACTGATGGACCTGGCAGCCAACGAGAAAGCCGTGCACTCGGACTTCTTCAACGGTTCGACTTGTTATATATATATAAAATAACCATTTATGTTCGAATATTAAACTTAGTCGGTTATGTAGGCAGTAAGACAGCAAGGCGCTTTAACACCGATATTAACACGGAATTAACATGAATCAACTAAAGCAAGGACACCATGGAATGAATCAGTCTGCATTTAGGCAGATCTGTGTAGTCAAACACATTCTACTTAGCACGCTAGGGGGCAGCAGAGAGCACACACGGCACAGCGGGCAGCCCTGGCCATGGCGCCTGGGGAGCAGTTAGCGTGCACGGTGCCTCAGTATTAAAACATTGAAAGCATTAATAGAACCGTACACGACTTCTACACCACCAACGTTACACTTTCCAGTTCCAGGCTCATCCTACAGTACACACACACACACACACACACACACACATTCCTGTTACTTATTTGCAAAAGCACCAACAAGTTCCTCTTAAAGCCTAAACGAGAAACAGAGAGTCGTCCCGTAAAGTTACTTTATGATGGCTGACTGGCTCCGGGCTCAGCACGGCGCCTCGTTTTAAAGGCCGCGTCTCCATCCGTCCTGGCTGAACACGTGTCACACGGAACCGCGTTCAGGCGAGCTGGAAAAGAGCTGAAACGCACGAAAAACCCAAACCGCACACGTGTTAAACACTCGAAGCCTCGGGCTGTTTGGGAATGTTTTTCACTGGAATAAGCAAATACTTTTAGGTTGTGTTTAGTATTGTGCATCTGTATAGTGCAACTTTACTAAACACAATGTTGGGATAAACCGGGCACCTGTAAAAGCTCTTTTCTGTTCTTTTTTCCAGATTTTGAAGACCTCTTTGATGACGATGACATCCAGTAAAGATTTATTCATATTTTATTTACAGTTGTCGTGTTCTGTTGTGTCCACATACTATTGTTGTTATTATTTTTGTACATTTCGCTCCTTAATAAATCTCTCATCAGAAACCTTCTGGATTGAGACTTTTTAAAAGACGTTCTACCCTACAGGCCGAAATGAACCCGGTCCACTCCCCCCGACACACACACACTCTTGCTTTATTGGAATGTGTTTCCAGTCCTGATTGCAGGTTTTCCAGTTCCTGAACACCTGAAGGTTTCTATAATTGCACGTTCGATTCGCCGTCCGATGTAAAGAACCCAGATGTTCGCCGCTCAAGTCTTGACATTTACAGACAAAACGACGCTTTCGGCTCGATACGCAAAATCCTCAAACCCTTAATCGTTCGTTTACGAGCTTGCTGGATGTTTTGCTGTCGACACGACTGACAACCGCGTTCAGAACTCGAGGCCGTTTTCCTTCGATGATTCACACATTAGTACAAGAAATACAAGATCATGAACGTTTATTGATCTGGTCATTTGTTTCATACTGATTAAGACGACTTAATGAGTCTTATAGGGGACTCAAGTTCAGGAGTATGATCATATAATTTTAATTTTAATTAAATAAGGAGAGAAGTCGAGTCTCTGCTTTTCCAAAAGATTATTCTTGTCATGTGCAGTAAATAAATAAAACGAATGAGTGAAATAATAAAAATATTTCAATGGTTCAAATCATGTCAGATGAACTCATTTTTACCTCCTCAAAGTCTGTTAATGCTTTTGTAGACTGTAGATCCTTAAATACGTCTCATTAATTCAGTTACGGTTCTGATCACGACATGCATCAGAACCCTAAACCTGACATGCATCAGACATGTGAGCGGTATGCAACAGTCACATGACCAACTAGAATTAGACGAAACAAAAAGCAACGGGGCAGTAGTGATGTCGTGGGTGTCTGTCTCACAGTAAGAACGAGCTGGGTTCGAGTCCCTGTGTCGTCTGTGTGTTAGATTATTAGTGGGTCCTTATCCTGGTAGCATCCTTCTGCAAATACAAAGGACGAGTCAACAAAAGCTACTGTAATGACCCCGAGTGTGTGTGTGTGTGTGTGTGTGTGTGTGTTTCTGCTGTTTCACTTAATTAATCGAACCCACACACAACCTGAGTGAGAATTACACATCGATCGACATCTGAACAATATATAAAACAGTCACTGAAAGATTTAGCAATGTTAGATTAAAACCCCAAAAGTACCTTAAAAGTCCAGAACTTCGACCCTCCTCCTCCTCCTCCTCTTCTCCCTCCTTCTCCTCCTCTTCTCCTCCTCCTCCTCTTCTCTTCCACGTGAAGCTTCTGTAATTATGAGATCTGATTGGTCTCCGAGCGAGCCAATGGTGGGTTCACACTCCAGCATACCTGTGACACCATGGGAGATGGAACGTTGTTTTTAATTATCAAGGGGCTGTTTAAAAAGTGCCTCAGACCCTGACATGCCGTAGTCGAGGGGGTTCAGGCCTGCAAACCAACTTCCTCCAAGTCAAGCCAGCTTCTACGTCGGACGTCAGGTACGTTTATTTATTTATTTCATTCACAGACGAGCATATAACACGTATATAACTGATATATGAAGTGCAGATTGTTGGTATTTTTTTTGTAAATATGTGGTAAAGATGTGCTGTGTGTGTGTGTGTGTGTGTGTGTGTGTCAAGTGTTTGTGGAATAAAAACAAATCTGTTGGAAAAGCCGTTTTAATGTCATTTTAATGGCCCGAATTTAATTTAACAATCTGTATGTGATCAGAATTAGTGAAACTTCTACAGCGTGACTGCTGATATAAATTTCTCTAATACTGTTAATAATTTCCTATCAAAACAATCAGATGAACGTGAAAACTAGATCCACTTACTAAATAAATATATAACATTTGTTCTCTAATACAATATTACCAATATTTTAATGTTTTAATCTTTTACTATTGACAAAATCATTATTCCTGCAATCAAGCAGCT
This sequence comes from Ammoglanis amapaensis, assembly GCA_028566735.1. Taxonomy (NCBI): domain Eukaryota; kingdom Metazoa; phylum Chordata; class Actinopteri; order Siluriformes; family Trichomycteridae; genus Ammoglanis; species Ammoglanis amapaensis. Next base: position 9,248 of record JAOUQU010426963.1, read on the forward strand.
TTAATATGAAATATTACTGTTATTATGGATAATCTGGCTCTAGGTTTAGATCTTCGAGCTATCGACCGGACGGCTTGGAGTTCAAATCCAAAGCCGACGTTGGGTCCTTGAGCGAGACCCTTTAACCCTGTCTGCTCCAGGGTGGCGCTCTGACCCCCAACTTCCAGACATGTTGGGATATGCGAGGGAATCCATTTTGTTGTACTGCACATCTGTTTATGTCAAATGACAAATAAAAAGCAAATCTTTTAACCCTGCCTGCTCCAGAGAAGCCTTACGATGGCGCTCTGGAAGATGGAGGAGATTGTGTTGTACTGTACATCTGTAGATGTTAATATACAAAGACAAATAAAAATACACTTATAGAAGTCGGTTACCCCCGCATGTACTTCTGCCTCGACTTAAACACAAATTACTGACATAAACGACCTGTCAGTATAGTTCAGTATAGTTCCCCGTCAGTATAGTTCATTATAGTTCCCCGTCAGTATAGTTCATTATAGTTCCCCGTCAGTATAGTTCATTATAGTTCTTTGTCAGTATAGTTCATTATAGTTCCCCGTCAGTATAGTTCCCTGTCAGTAAAGTTCCCTGTCAGTATAGTTCATTATAGTTCTTTGTCAGTATAGTTCCCTGTCAGTAAAGTTCCCTGTCAGTATAGTTCATTATAGTTCTTTGTCAGTATAGTTCCCCGTCAGTAAAGTTCCCCGTCAGTAAAGTTCCCCGTCAGTATAGTTCAGTATAGTTCCCTGTCAGTATAGTTCAGTATAGTTCCCCATCAGTAAAGTTCCCCGTCAGTATAGTTCAGTATAGTTCCCCGTCAGTAAAGTTCCCCGTCAGTAAAGTTCAGTATAGTTCCCTGTCAGTATAGTTCAGTATAGTTCCCCATCAGTATAGTTCCCCATCAGTATAGTTCAGTATAGTTCCCTGTCAGTATAGTTCAGTATAGTTCCCTGTCAGTATAGTTCCCCGTCAGTATAGTTCCCCGTCAGTATAGTTCCCTGTCAGTATAGTTCCCTGTCAGTATAGTTCCCCGTCAGTATAGTTCAGTATAGTTCATTATAGTTCTTTGTCAGTATAAATTGCATTTAGCCGACTTACAATGAGCAGACAGGATTAAGGGTTTTGCTCAAGGACCCAGCAGTGTAGTGGAGTGTAGCAGAGCCTGGAT
>JAOUQU010426974.1:0-10416 GCA_028566735.1 Ammoglanis amapaensis
GCCTGTTGTTGCAAATATGCAACAAACCGTTTGATTCAATCAACCAGCCAAGATAGCGCCTGCATTCCCTCAATGCCCGTTAGTGCATATTCGCTATGGACCTAAGAACCTAGGAACCTTTGACAAGCTCTTGTTCCTAGTGGGATCACAAAGTGTGTGTGTGTGTGTGTGTGTGTGTGTGTGTGTGTGTGTATATATATATATATAGAGAGAGAGAGAGAGAGATATGTGTGTGTGTCCTCATTTTCTTTTGGGATTAATAAATTATCTACATATAAGCATTTAAATTCATAATAAAATCTGTCTAGGTTTCCTCCAGGTGCTCCAGTTTTCCATTAACAGTCCAAAAACAACACCGTCAGATGATCTGGTGATATGAACTTGTGCACCGATTACAAACCACAAACAAGAAGTTAAAATTGTAACAAACAAACAAATAAACAAACAAGTTCTGGAGATGGAAGCGAGTTTGCTGAACATGACGTCTAAAACAACGACTGAATGAAACAAAACTTTAGAATAAGTTTAGAAATTTAAGAATTTTATTTTTTGCTCTGGTGTTTATTTAAAAGATAAATCGGGCCCCTCTGACCCCTCTGACCCGGGTCCGACTCCGTCACGGCTGCCGGAGAGACGCCATGAGCATGGCGGCCATCTTACCCAGGTCGCACGTCTTCATCACGAAGACCCGATGACTCTTGTTCAGCTTCCCTGCCGGATCCATTCCCATCATGCCTCTGCCCAGGTCCCCCTGGATCTCCACCCGGACCGGACACTCCAGACTCTCGGTGATCACGCCGTCATCCACACACGCCGCCACCGCGAAGGCGTCGTAGGGGACGAATCCCGAGCCGAAATACACGTCTTTCGAGGTGGTGCCGGTTTCCCGGGAGAAAGCCCAACACCTGGACGTGATCGTCTTCATGAATCGAGCCGCCGGCGTGTCCTGACTGGTCAACTCGTCAAAAAACTCCTGACACACACACACACACACACACACACAGAGAATCAACACACCACAATAAAAACACACAAATGTATTTAAACACCTTGTTTATACATCATTCTCAAAGTAAGAATCATTCTCTTATGAAGCTCCTTATTTATCCTGCTTACGACACACTCCGAGCAGTTAAAGACACACATTTACAAACACTAGGGGGCAGTAGTGAGATGAGCACACGTGCTGTTTATAGGCCTCGCTCAAAAGTCCATGATCTGTCGACTCTCTGAATCAAACCGGCAACCGGATTGTGAATTTGTCCCGTGTGTGTGTGTGTGTTTGTTGTACCCTGGAACAGACTGGTCGACCTGTTCGGGTGTTTAGTGTATTCGCTGCGTGTGTGTGTGTGTGTGTGTGTGTGGTGACGCCTCTCGTACCCATGATAACTTGTTCCTGCAGGTGAACTCCCAGGTCGCGATATACGTCGGACACAGATATTCTTCCAACACCACGTAGGCTGATTCCGGGTCCATGCCGAAATTAAACTCCGCACACGGGGTCAGATTTCCTCTTCCTGTACAGAACGACGGTATTAAAACATCGGGATACCCTCCACGCTTTCACATGTTCTCCTACCTTCCATGTTTCCACCCATGATGTACAAGTTCTTTAGTTTCTGAGGCAGGTCGGGATCCAGTCGAACCGCCAGCGCCAGATTCGTCAGGGGCCCCAGGGCCACCAGTGAGACCTAATTACAACAGACAAAAGAATAAACCTTCATTTCCTCAACAGGATCAAGTCATGTTTTATTTTATTATAATAAATTATATATAATGTGTCTCACTGTCCGTCTGTCTACATCAACTGTATATCCATCTGTCTGTGGCACTCTGTCTGTCTATATCTGAGTCTCTCTATCCATCTGTGTGTACATCTGTATCTGTACTATCAGATGTATCTGTCTGGCGGTAATGAGCTTACTGAGTCGGGAGGAAGAAGAAGAAGAAGAAGACAGGTGGAGGTGCGAAGGGGGCTCACGAACGGATGTACAGACAGATAAACAGATAGATGGACAGACGAACCGACAGACAGACAGGTGTACAGATGGACGGACAGACAGATAGACGGACAGGTGAACAGACAGACAGACGGACGGACAGATGAACAGACAGACAGATAGACGGACAGACAGACAGACAGGTGAACAGATGAACGGACAGACCGGTGAACAGACAGACGGATGGACGGACAGACAGGTGAACAGACAGACGGACGGACGGACAGACAGGTGAACAGACAGACAGACGGACGGACAGATGAACAGACAGATGGATGGACGGACAGACAGGTGAACAGACAGACGGACGGACGGACAGACAGGTGAACAGACAGACAGATGGACGGACAGATGAACAGACAGATGGATGGACGGACAGACAGGTGAACAGACAGACAGATGGACGGACAGACGAGGGTTTAATTGGACCTCACCTGAGCTGGATTCTCATTCACCAGTCGGATTAAAGCGAGCACAGCGTGTTCCTCCTGGATCTGTCGTTCCCATTCCTCAGAGTCTCGGTCCTCCAGGACGTCGCCCAGACCGTCCGTCCCGAAATGATCTTTGAATTTTTGCTTTGATGCTCCGACCAGCGGGCCGCACGCGCCCCGAAAAACAGCGATCTGGAAACCAACAGGAACCCCGAAAGTTCCAGTGAAAGATGTGAAGCTCGGTGCAAAATAAATCAACGGATCATTCCGGGCTGCTCCCGCCTGCATTAACTGCATTAACTATTCCTCCCTATTTATCCAGGCTTGGGACTGGATGTACGATGTACCGGTTTGGAAAGGGTGGAATTTTGTTGTTAAAATAAATAAGAATTCGTTTTTAATATTCAAAGATGAAGATTAAAGATTAATTGTCATGTGCACGGCGAGGAAACTTATTTTCTTATTTTCTCGTCCACACTGGATGTCGAAGTATAAAAGTGAGAAAAGTACGACGTCGATTTAGGAAATAAATTAATATTAAATACAAATAAATATTCAAATTAAATATACTAAACTATAAAAGGCGCTCAGTAGCACCGTCGACCTCACAGCAAGAAGTTTCAATTCCTCAGGGTAAACCCGCAGACTTTCTGTGCGGCGTTGGCATGTTCTCCCCGTGTCCGCATGGGCGCTCCGGTTTCCTCCGACAGTCCAAAAAAACCATGCGGGTGAGGCAGGTTGTAAATATGCCTAGATATAGAATCGGCTTAAGTGTGTTTGATGTGACTCGTGTGATGATGAACGAACGACCGTCTCACGCCGCGGGTGCTACATAGACGTGTAAAAACACCACGTTAAACAAACAAACAAACAAACAAACATAAATCACTGAAAGTACAAGTCGTGCACGTTGTAGATCAGCTGTGTTGCAACAGTTTGTAGTAATAAAAATTCCTCGTCCGATTCTGCGACCAGACAACTGAAGTGACGTGTGCAGGATGTAAATAACAACAGTGTAAACAAACATGTGCGGCTGTAAGCAGAGAAGTAAACAGGTAAACAGGTAAACACAGACTCTCTCTATTCGTTTATGGTCTGTTTTTTCCAGTTCCTGGGGTCGGACGTTAATGTTTGGAGTTGCAGAGTTTTCTGTCCGGATGCCCTTCCTGACGACAACCACCAGTAAATGGTGGGATCTTATGAGACTACTGGACAATTTCACATTTACCATCAACCTAGTGCATGTTTTTGGACTGTGGGAGGAAACCGGAGTACCCGGAGCAAAGGTAAATACAGTGTCATTATTCAGGTCGATGTGTGTAATGGCCGTTTCTGGTTCTCCTGCGTTTCCTACAGAAGTTGTAAGAATCGTTTCTCCCACTCGAGGGCGCTGAACGTTTACAGGAGCTCGTTGATGTAAGTAAACAGGTAACAAGGTTTGAAGTCGTGGCGACGATCGGGATCGAGGGTTTGTCAAGGTAACCTGTCGAGGACCCACCTGACTTCGTTGGCATACCGCCAGCACACGCAGGACGTTCTGACACACGTTCTTCACGTCGGTGTTGCCAAAGCAACAGGTGATGCCCAAAATCTTCACGCTGGGTGAAGCCAGCGCCAACATTATGGCCTGGGCATCGTCGATGCCACAGTCGGTGTCGATGATCATCAGCTTCTGATTCATTGTGGATACCTGGAGGACGATTCGGACACATTTACACGTCACATTTAGTTTAACTCCAGGTTTAGAGGATTAAATGAGTTATTATGGGGTGAATAAAGATTCTCTCGGCACCTTCCGGTGGTCTGTAGGGAGAAATAAGACTTACATTTGGGCAAATATTAGGGGCACTATCTAGGGTAACTACATTATCTGCTTAGGGACACTACCAAGGGACACTAGCTACATCACAAAAAGACACTACTTAAGGACAGCACATTGGAACAATATCTAAAGACACTATCTAGAGACACAACCCCAGCAGGCTTTCCTTGGGTGCTCCAGTTTCCTCCGACAGTCCAAAGACTGTCGCATGCGATGTGAACTGGAGACACGTTACTGTCTGTGTGTGCATTTAATAAACACCACGGTGCAGACGTGGCCTGATGGTTACAGATCCCCCACATGCCGTCAGAAGGTTGTCAGTTCGATTCCGAGTGTTGACATGTCCCAAAACGCTCAGCGGGGCACCGTGGCTAGTGCTGCCCAACGCTCCGTTCATGTGTGCTCACTGCTGCCTCCTGGTGTGTGTGTAAATGACAGCGTGCTTTTAAATGTGCTTGCTGTGTAAAAGACACAGTAGTGAAAGGACAAATTTCAGGACAATTCTGTGTCTCCGGTCAATGCGGCTGCATGTTTTCGGACTGTCGGAGGACACCGGCGCAGACACAAGGAGTGCATGCAATGCAAACCGTGACACACACACACACACACACACACACACACACACACACACACACAACATGCACAAGTCAATATGCACAAGTCATGACCTGACTTTGGTTACACAACAATAATCTACTCCAGTTTTAAACTCTAGTAATATTTAGAATGAATTATAAAACGTACTTGTATCAGACGAGATCTGATCCAGGTTCAGGTCTGATCTTCAGAAAACAGCGTGTGAAAGATCCTGGTCTAAAGTTCACGACTACACGTTCATCATACTGTTCAGTGACCACATCACGGCAGTAGAGGGCAGCAGTGAGCTCACAGGTTATATGACCATATTTGGTGTTGGGACTTTCTTTCCATCACCCAACGTTAAATAAAATAAGTTTTGATGTAAATAAATGTGTTGTTGTGTGTAAAATTTCCTCATAAACCTCACTGGATTTGCTAATATATAATTACTCACTGCGTATAAGTAGCGCAACCACGCTATTAAAAACACATCTCAGGACGTGTTTAAAAAAGACTCTTTCAGCCCTATTTGGTACAAAGTGTTTACGAAATAACTTATAACTCATTATTAACGTCGATCTGCAATATGTAGCAGTAAAATATAGCAATACGTGACAAAACGCTGTTTAAATGCGACCCTGTGCGTTTATACGCGATGTTTAAAAACATTAAGTAACCCTAACTAGTGCACTTTTTTTTAAATCTAGTGGGATTTGGGACGAGCCGGCAGCCAGTCACTGGTTCGTCTGTAATAGAAAAGCGGCAGAGGGGTGGTAGTGTTCGTAGCCAGAACAAGATTCGAACAACATACGTGATATATATGTAATAAATATATACTAGTTATTAATTTATATCGTTTTAATTAAATAGTAAGTGTGTAGTTAGTTGTCATCGATGCTGCTTGTTTGTATTAATTAAGGAAAATTTTGATCGTCCCCTATTTTCTGATGGTACGAACCATTAAACCTCCCAGTACAGATGAACGGGTTTGTTTTGTTTTTAATCTCCACGTTCATGCGGAGCGTCAGTTAAGGTATGAATTGTCATTAATGTTGTTATTATTATATATTAAAGCTGCAAATGTGCTTCAATAGCATTTATTTATGTATGAATCTTCGCATTGGACAGTCTGTTTACATCCTGAATGAATATTGTTGTTGAGTTTGGGCTGCACATGAACAGATGAATGTGTTTTGTGTGTCTTATTTGTACATTAGTGCATGTATTCATGCTTACATAGTGTGTGTGTGTGTGTGTGTGTGTGTGTGGTTGCTGAACGATTAGTCCTATTGATGACGGTGATGCTGATGTCACGTGATAAATATCTAACATTTATTAATTTATTAAATATAAACATTTATCATATTTTGATTTACATTTATGATCTGGACTAAATTTCGGACTCAATCTTGACATTTGCTTCCATCATTTCGAGTCCCAGGCTGTGGCCTTGCTGTGTGTGTGTGTGTGTGTGTGTGTGTGTGTGTGTGTGTGTGTGTGTGTGTGTGTGTGTGTGTGTGTATAACATATAACAACAATGTATTTGGTTTAGTTGCCAAATTGATTGTTTTAGGTGGAAAGACAAAATAATATAAAAAATGGGAAAGTACTGAGTTAGCATGTTCTCCCCATGTCTTTGTGGCTTTCCTCTGTGTAGTCCGGTTTTCCTCGCACACTCCAAAGACGTGCAACCAGGGCAATTAGATATATCGAGTTTGTTTAGTGTGTGTTTTTGTTGTAGTGTTTTAGTGTGTGTCTCAGCGTCACCTTAAATATGATCAAACGCTGGTAACCCAAGATGACAGATGGACACGAGAAGGTCGTGGGTTCGATCCCCCGTTCCTTTGTGGCCTGTGCGTGCGTGTTTTTCCTCCGGGTGCTCCGGTTTCCTCCGACAGTGAGGATGTGAGTCCGAGACACAAACGTGTGTACTGAATGAATACAGCCGAGAAGCGTGCTCGTGATCGGAAGGTCGCCGGTTCGATTCCTGGAGTCGACAGGCTATAGGGGCCGCTCACCGTGCTGTCTACGTGTGCGTTCACTGCTGCCCCCTAGTGTGTGTTCACTAGAGTGTTTCGCTGCACGAACGGGGTTCGTTTATTCTGTTCTAATTCTTATTCTAGTTTATAGAATAAAACACAAACACACAAACACACAATTTTACTGTTCAAATGTTTTTGTGTATAAATGTGTTTGTTTGTTTGTTTATTCCCGGCTCTGTAAGTGGATCCGGTAAAGAAGCTGTAGCTTTTAGTTGTTCATGTAGAGGACTAGTTTAAATCTCACCACTGCTAGTTTGTCGCTGTTGGGCCCTTGAGCGAGGCCCGTGACCCTCAGTTAATCAGATCATATACCGTACTGTGCTTATGCTTTAAAATGTAAATGATATTTGTTTACTTTCGGTTGCAGGTTCGAGGTGTCGCATCAAAACGAAACTGACCAATCAGACGAACTTCTCGTCCACCCCCGAGTGTTCAATGCCTAACACTGCTGAAAGTGACGTCGGCAAAGATCCTCCGGCACCGATACGGGCGCCGACTCGCGATGATGAGCACGGCTTCCTGAGCCCTTTTACCCGCGACACGGCCCGCGACACGCCCCGCGCCCGCCGGGCCTCCAGCGCCGAGCTGCAGCTCCCATGGACCTGCCCGGTCACACACACCCGGGAGAAGTTCTACACCGTGTGTTCGGACTATGCTCTGCTTAACCAGGCCCGGCCCGTCCTCACCCCCAGAGACATTCCTCACCCTGGCAACGACGCCACCGGCCCAGGCAACCGGGGGCAATTAAACAGCACCGCCCTGCCTCGCGGTCCGGCCGGGGGGACCCACGTACCCACGGGGGCAGACCGTGAGCGAGAGGAAGTGTCCGGCCACTCCAAGCCCGTCCTTGCTTGGGAGATCGACACCACCGACTTCGATGCCGTTTTAACCCGGAAAGCAAAGACGACAAGTGAGTCGAGGTGTTTTAGCGCCATCTAGTGACAGAAAATGTGACCAATGAGCTTTGTGGGTTTCTGGCTTTCTTTACACAGTCCAAAGACATGCAGTCACACACACAATTGAAAATTCATTTTCCATACATACACACTGTATATATGTTCTAGTTTGTTATCGAAATGTTGTTGTTATTGACAAATGTTTAAATTTTGTTTGCAATTCACCTAAATTGTTGTTATTAAATTGATAAATTCATGTAACATTTATAAATTGATCTGTGAGCTTTAGTAGTACAAATGTGAATATTTGTCGTGCTAATAAAGCACTTTGATTTGAATACAGACAGAGAGACAGACAGAGAGACTGAGAGAGAGACTGAGAGAGAGACTGAGAGAGAGACAGAGAGAGAGACTGAGAGAGAGACTGAGAGAGAGACTGAGAGAGAGACTGAGAGAGAGACAGAGAGAGACTGAGAGAGAGACTGAGAGAGCGACTGACATACAGACAGAGAGACAGTTAATAATAATAATAATAATAATAATAATAATAATAATAACAATAATAATAATAATAATAATAATAATAATAATAATAATAACAATAATAATAATAATAATAACAATAAGTTTATTTATTCCTTCATTTATTAATGTCATGTTTTACACACCGGGGGGAAGAACATGTAAACTCCACACAGGAAGCCCCCGGGTCTATCCAGGAAGAAGTAATAATAATAATATGAAAATAATAAAGTGTCATTCTGGATTATATTCTTTTATTTTTTATAGCTAATCTGAAGAAGTCGGGATTAAAGAAAATGAAATCATCCGAGCGGTCGAGCAGGAACGTGATGGAACTTCCACCTCACGCGTCTCTGGAAGAAATCAAGCAGAGGAAAGTTCTGGATCTGCGCCGCTGGTACGAGCCGATACGCCGCCGCGATACACGATCGTGTCACAGCGGGGACTTTTATTTTGATGTTTTGTTTGATGACACGCAGGTACTGCATCAGCCGACCTCAGTATAAAACCTCGTGTGGAATTTCATCTCTCGTTTCCTGCTGGAACTTCCTGTACAGCACTTTAGGAGCTGGAAGGTACGAAACCCCACCGCACGGCAACATAACCCACCTCTTTTCAGCGCTGGGTGGGTGCGAGGCACACAGCTACACCCTGAACGATGGACGTGACGAAACTACTCGTCACGTTTACTTATTAGTACTCATGTGCTTATTAGTCTGTGCAACACTTGGCTCCCCCTTCAGGCCTGGAGAAAATGTTCACAGTGGTAAAGACGCGCTGTTGCATTTGATATTGTCCTTTACGCGACACGGTTGCTAAGTGATCAGTACTGTCGCCTCACAGCAAGAAGTCCCGGGTTCCATCCCCGGGTACTCTGGTTTCCTCCCACAATCCAAAAACATGCACTAGGTTGATCGGAAATGGGTAAAAATTGTCCTTTAGATTCACAAGATCCCTGTAGCAATACGGAGTTGGAGAAAGACCTGGCAACCCACTCTGTAAACATAATTGCTGAGTAACTCTGGGGATCGGTAGCGCCCCATAGAGGGACCCAAGAGTCAGAAATGACTGAAACGGGTAAAATACAAAAAAAATTCTCTTTTACAGACCACAAGGGGGCGCCAAGAGAATCTTTATTCACTCAGTAACAATTCATTTAACTTGTTCAGTTACTGAGGAAAGTTGAATTAGAAACGCTCTCGATTTGACAAACAGTAAAATGTAATTAATGAATTTATACATTTATAAACCTAATTATCAGTTATTTTATTTATAACCGTGATGCTCTCTCTCTCTCTCTCTCTGTTTCTGTCTCTCTCACTTTCTGTCTCTCTCTGTCTCTCTCTGTCTCTCTCTCTCTCTCTCTCTCTCTCTCTCTCTCTCTCTCTCTGTTTCTGTCTCTCTCTCACTATCTCTCTCTCAGCCTTCCCCCCATTTCTCAGGAGGAAGCGCTGCTTATTCTGGGTTTCCAGCCTCCGTTTGAGGAGATCAAGTTTGGGCCCTTCACAGGAAACGCCACCCTGATGAGGTACGAGGTTTCCCTCCCTCGCCATCTCGTACCTCCAGTATCATAAAGAATCTTCCAGAGTTCTGATTGCTTTGTTGTTGTTTTGGCACAGATGGTTCCGACAGATCAACGACCATTTCCGGGTTCGAGGATGCTCGTATATTCTGTACAAACCTCACGGGAAACACAAGACGGCAGGAGAGACGGGTGAGATCGACAACTGTCTGTCTGTCTGAATCAACAAACCTGTAGTGCGATTCAAGACTGATACAAGACGTGTCCATGATGTTTACCTGTAATATAATTACTGTATTTTACGGATTATAAAGCGCAGTAACAATGAATTATAATATTAACGTTTTATTTTCATACATAAATCTGCACCAGATGATTTAGTTATAACAGGTTATAACACTTTCAGACGCTCGTGGATGAAATCGAAAAGTCCAAAGACCATTCGATGTTCGTTTTATAATCTGCTGAGTCTTCAGTATAAATTGTGTTTATGTTTACTGAACTCAGACTGATTCGATTTGATGTCTCTGAAGCTGCACCGGTTGTTGGATTGTTGGAGGATTGTTCTGGTTCCTGTATTCAGGACTCTGGTGTGTATTTGA
>JAOUQU010426984.1:0-10415 GCA_028566735.1 Ammoglanis amapaensis
GGAATTTGGCCGACTAGTAATTTTTTCGGTCGACCAACGAATAATCGATTATTTGCGGACAGCCCTACTAAATACTAAACTGAATACTAAATACTAACCCATCTAAAAAATAACAAGTGAAGCTTCTCTAGAAATGCACTGATGTTGAATGAATTTGATATTCCTATATGATATAACTATTGGCATGTCCAGTTTCTTATAAAGTATTGAAAGGTTGGTCAGAGCCTCAACATCAACAACCTTCTGAATTCTGTCAGTACATTAACTGCAATCATACCACTGATCTGGTAAATGTGCATTTAGTCACATATTTCTTGATAACTATTATGGCATACAAGTGTATAGTATTATAAAACATTATATTAGTTTTTATCATGTAATAATTTAAACAGTTGACAATTCTCCTTACTTTCTAACTGCCCTTTGTTCTGTTTGTCTTTCTCTACGTGTCCGTGTTTTTGTCTTACTATATATTTGTTGTTATATTTTTCTTTGTGCAGGAGTGTGATCGTTTGGAGCAGTTGCAGAGTAAGCTGCACTCTTACACTGTGTTTGGATTACCCAAAATGCCCCCACAGCTATCCTTCCATAGAGACTCCTGGGAGGAGGAGCCAAACCTGGATCTGGAGGAGAGTTGGAAGGAACTATTGGATAATCCTGAGGTACACGTCCAGACACACACACACACACACACACACACACACACACACACACACACACACACACACACACACACACGCTATACACTCAGTCTATGCTTTACACTCCCTGAACCACAGCTGCATCACATATGTATGGGTTGAGGGTTTCATATTATAAATGTAAAAGACTATTTAATCCGCAAGTCTGATCTAGACGCAGGGCAGCGGCACCTCTGCAACAACGTCATTTCTTTTTTATAGCTTTGATAGCATTATGCAGTAATTCACCACTACAGCACTAGAGGGCAATGATATTCTGTCATGAAAGATCATTGTTATAGATTTTAGCTGATCGATATTGAACAACTGAACAAATTTGTTGGATCAATAAATAAAACAGACATATGGCATTTGGAGATACTACTTTAACTACAAGTGTGCAATACCCATTGTTTTGATAGCTATAGTGCACCCCTTGTGGTCCGGCTCTCTATTCCTTGCGGTCTCTGTAATTTTGACTTGCCGTTTTGATAATGATGAATGCATCAGCCATCAGTCATTATTATTTCATTTATTGTTTCTCACTCTCTCTCTCTCATCAGTTTTAATGTTAAAACATTAGTAATTTACACTTAACACAAAATAGAAAAATAAACTACAGCTTTGTACTTTTTATTTGGCTCTAAGTATTTTGCCTTGTTGTGTTTTTCTCAGATGTTGACTAAACGCCAGTGCCATCAGCAAGAAGCCATTTGGGAGCTGCTGCAGACGGAGTCGGACTACATTAAGAAACTGCACGTCATCACTGATGTAAGCTGTGCAGCAGAGATTGAGCTGATGTTAGGACATTGAGACTTAGAGAACATTATAGAACATCATAGTACTACAGTGGTTATATATATTTATATAGTAGAAAAATACAAATGACAGTAGTTCAGTACATATTTGGCAGGACCAACACACACACACACACACACACACACACACACACGAACTAGAAGCCTAATATTAGAAGTAAGAACATCTCAATCACAGTGATAATGATGCTTTTCCATGTGTTTGTGTGTTTGTTTGTGTGTAGTTGTTCCTCGGTGGTATGTTAAACCTACAGGAAAGTGGGCTGCTCTGTGAAGTCGAACCTGCTCGGCTCTTCGGAAACATTCAAGAAATAGTTCTTCTGCACACCTTACTGTGGGCCGAGGTTCTGTTACCCATGCTGGAGCGTGCCAGGCAGAACCGTGCCATGCTAGACCCTGTGGACCTTTACCAGGGCTTTAGCAATGTAAGTGTGCAAAATTCAACAAAATAAATAAGATCGTGGTAATTGGGAGGTGTAAAAGATAGAAAGATTAGAGTACTATTTTATAAGCTATGTTTAAAATGTCTGTCTGCGATTATGGCTGTAATTAATGATAGAGGAGAGATAGAATAGAAAAGAATTATCATAAACTGATCTTGATTTTAAAAAACAGCAATAAATCTGATATATTTTCTACTGTGCTATCTTATTTCGACACAGGTACATTTCAGAACACATCAAGACCAAATTCAATTAAATCGTCTCCTTTACATTGTTTGTGTGTTTAGTTTGATTACAGGTTTAAACCCTATATTTGTTACTGCATGGAGGAGGAGGGCTGTATGGAATACATGCGCACTTTACTGAAAGACAATGAGCTCTTCAAGATCTACGTGACAGTGAGTGGCACATGATCAGTGATGCTTGGCGCTACATTTCTCGGCATGTGATGAAGTCTTTATAGCTTGTTCGACTTGTTTATTTTTTGCTGATTTGAAAGGTTTATTCTAAAAGTCTATTCTTTGTTTACTATTCTGTTTTCGGCATTTTCTACCTTTAAATCTAGTCATGCCCAATTAGTCTAGATACAAACAAAACCGCATCATCTCACAGACACGTACAATCGCCAATCACTTCGACCGTTCAAAATTCTACATTTTTCTCCTGTTAGACATAGCCAGTCAATAGCAGCTACAATGCCCTCTTCAGCGTTAACCAGCCTAAGAATAGTATACTGCCAAGGGTTCAGTGACTTGTGGTATCTGGTCGATGCCAGCTACAAATAGCATTTCTTCACATTGGCAAAGTGGAACGTAATTAATGTTTAATTAAATTTCTTTACACAATGTGCATATTGTATTGTATCTAAAGCACTTAAAGTAGCAGTGAATTCAAAATCGCAAATTACAGATTGAAAGCACTTTTTGATTGAATGATGTAAACAAACTAGGTACTGAAGTCTCTGATTCTGTTTTATTCAGTGGGCAGAGACACATAAACAATGTAGCCGACTTAAGCTCACTGACATGCTGGTGAAGCCTCATCAGAGACTAACAAAGTACCCACTGTTGCTGAAAAGCATTCTCAAAAAGACTGATGAGCCAGCGGCTCGAGAGGCCATCACCATAATGGTAAGGAAAACACACACAATATATAGAATTACATATCCACATAGCTCATTGTGGCAGCCCTAATGTAAATGTATTCACTTTTATTAGTAACTTAAATGTACTGCTTGTGCTGTGTTATTAAAGGTGGCTACTGTGGAAGGTTTCATCAACAGCGTGGACTCCCAAATGAGACAGAGAGAGGAGAAACAAAAACTGGCAGCCATCGCCAGCCGTATAGAAGCTTTTGAACCTGTGGACGGTGCTACAGAGGAGGTAGAAAAAGTGAGTCTGTTTAAAATGTGTTTTCCTTTCTAATTGTTCGCCTTTTCATGTTCATGAAGGAACTGATGTTCTGCATACTTTAGATCCTCAGGGATTACAATCAGTTTGACCTGATGGCTCCGGTTTTAGGAGCCGTACCAGAGGAAACACGCCAGCTTTACCTGGAGGGAGCTTTAAAGATGAAAGAGGGCAAGGACAGTAGGGTAATGATATTTAGTTTTTATCTGTAATTAATGGCACCAGAATTATATTTTTTACAAAACAACCTTATTTTGTTTCTTACCCTTTTTTTTAAACCACCCGATTTATCCACCAGATGGATGTGTACTGTTTCCTG
The DNA here is from genome assembly GCA_028566735.1 of Ammoglanis amapaensis. NCBI lineage: Eukaryota > Metazoa > Chordata > Actinopteri > Siluriformes > Trichomycteridae > Ammoglanis > Ammoglanis amapaensis. The sequence goes on from JAOUQU010426984.1 coordinate 3,670, forward strand.
TTCACGGATGTAATGTTGATAACCAAGCCAGTAAAGCGGGTGGAAAAGGTAAAGGTGATACGCCAGCCACTGATCATTCGCAACGTGGTCTGCAGGGACCTGAAAGACCCTGGAGCCTTCCTTATTATCTACCTCAACGAGTTCCGCAGTGCCGTTGCCTCCTACTGCTTTCAGGCTAACAGCGCCACTCAGGGATGCACTTGGGTAGAAGCCATCAATAACGCTCAGGTAACTGCCTCCATGAGCCAGTCGTCCTGTCCAAAAGATTGTAATACAATTCTGCTTAGTGCCACAATTTTAAACGCACGGATTTGGATATCCAGCAGGCACAAATGGCAAATGCCTGCAGCAGATATAATTAGCATCCAGTTTGCTGTGTGTTGAACACCAGACCAATGGTTGTACAGACGGGGGTTGAGCCTCCCCATACATGAATCCAACCATAAATTCAAATTCATAAGAGGGAGTGTGTGTCACTGTAATGTACGCTTCATGGATGTCGTTGGATTCTCCTGCATCTGATTGGCTAGGCTAAATTCAAAGATGGGGGAAAATGCTCAAAGACTTTCAGGGTTTCAACAGTGATTGTTAACATGAGCAAGAAAAGGTTACTAAGTTCACTTGTTAGTGTGTACTCGTTTAGAATGAACAACAAATGTCGGTTTGCTTAAGTAAGGTTTCACAATATGTGCACATTGAAGTCCTCTAATATGGGAGCAGCCAGAAACCAAAAGTAGATTTAAGTACCAAAAACTGTTTTGAATTTTTTTCTCATGGGCTGAAATATTAACAGCTATACATTAGCCTTTTAGATTGTGTCGGTTGTAAGATCTGGACTGTTCTGTGTAGAATCAGCTTGAGAGACTTTGCTCTGAATCCATGAGGGATGAAGGGGATGAGGAAGAGGAGTATGAAACCGAGAGCAGTATTTCTACATCAAGTTCCCCATCTCTCATGCGCAAAGGACCATTACACAAAAGGTACTTTCAACAGTGGAGAAACGTATCTTGTCATAATAATAAATGCACATTGATTTATTGGCCAGTTAGCAGTTCATACTAACTTGTCACTTGTGGTTTATACGTATCGCCATTAATTATTTTCATCTTTTTTTTTTTTTTGTAAAGCTGTTCGAATGGCTCCACTGAGACACTCTCATTGGACGATCCAGATGAGCCCACATTTTCACTATCCTTAGAGTCTGTGCAGACACCACTGCAACAGCCAGATCAAGTAAATATGTCCAGCTCAGTAAACACGCTCTCCACCGATGATAGCAAAGCTCTGAATAGGCCGGATGATCCAGTAGCTATGGAGCAGGACTCAGAGAATCGCCTGTTATCTATAGACAGTGCTTATGGAACGCTCTCTCCCGAGTCTGTGATCACCGAGGTGGACCTAAAGCTAGGGGTGATACATCATAAAGAAGAGGAACCCGAAACAGGAGAAGAAGAAATGGTCTTTGTGGAAGATGATGATGACGACGATGCAGACGATGAAGACTCAACAGCTTGGAATGGTTCTCAGGTAACTGTAAATGAGTCTAACATTTTGGAAAACAATTACGAGCTCCTGGAGAAGCTGGTAGAATCGAAGGACTCGTCGTGTATACGGGATGCTCGTCACGACCGTCACTCGCTGGCATCACAACATCGTTATCCCGTCCAATCTCGTCCACATCACTTGCAGCACTTTGCAAACAGATCTCGGTCTGAAGATGACCTTCTCCAGCGACTGAGCTCGCCAACGACAATCTCCAACGAAACTAAGAGACGCACTTTCAGCAAGAGTTTCTCTCAGCTCTCCATGCACTTGCTGCACAGCATCGAGCAGTTAGACACAGAACAGGGGCAGGATCAAGAGGAACATACGATTCTGTCATGGAAAGTTTCAGACGCTCTTGCAAGAGCTGAGGTGCAACTTTTACACACGGCTCTGAAATACCCCAGCGGTCAAGATGACGTAGGAACAGAGTGTGATCCCGTGGCATCGCAGCAGCCTCCTCTGCAACGAATACTGACCAAAGCTGAGCTGCAAAGGATGCGAACTACAATGGTGCTCAACTCCACACTCACCGCCTCGTAAGTTTGGTTAACATACTCATCTTTACATAATAAATGGGTCACTAGTTGCATTTGTTAGTTTTTATAGTGTAATTTTTCCATTCCTGGCTTCTTAGATCAGCGTGTTTGACTGCGATCTGATCTTTAAAACTTTCAGAAAATACTATGTTGTTTGTTACTAATCAATGACATAATTAAAGATTATTAAAGATTCTGCAAATTGTACTCGGGGTTTTAAGATTAAATAATACATCATAAATTATAGGAGGAGGTTTACATCTCATAACTAGGTGATTATAAAAATAACAGCTGGTATAGAAACTGTTAGGGAATGGATGTAGGTTTTTTAGGAACACTTACAATGTCAGGACACACCACGGAGACACACCAGGGCAGGTAGGTTTACACAGAGTCTTTATATTAGGAACACACACGTGGAGCGGAACAATCACGATACAAACACGCGGGTAGAACAAAAACACGATTACACAAAACGCACACGGGACAAACAAGAAACGGCAAACGACAAACGAGAATCCAGCCCCAGTTGAAGGAAGAGTCTCTGTATATAGGGTGGTTGATTACAGATCAGAGTCAGGTGTGTGCGATTAGCACGGCAGTGAACAAGCGCAGCGCAAACGCACCTCGTTGCCACGGCAACCACACGTCTACCACGCCACGAGTATTCCAGGAGGGGCACGGCTGGGAGGCGGTACCGTTCTGAAGTGAGGAACCACCGTTCCTCACAGTTCTCCGCCCCTAAAATCTCTCCCCCTCCAACGAAGGAGCTTGAAGGGTGGTCCTGGACTGGACTCGACATGGACAGGACTGAAACTGGACGTGACATGGCATGGACAGGACTGGGACACAACATGGACATAACTGAACAAGACATGGACAGGGCTGAGACGAGACTGGGATCGGACATGTTTATTTAAATGTTTATTTATATTTGTTAAAGTCATATAATTCTTTAATAATAATAAGAACAACATATAATCAAAGCCTGTTGTGGGAAATGACTGCAGTGTTTCTGCTGTATTTTACATCATGACCTGTGTTTTTTTATATGGCTTCATGGCAACGGTTTTAAATGCTGTTAAAAGTATCTCGTATCGTACCAGAAACGTTTGTTTTCTCTGTATTAATTGGCTTGTTTTACTGTTTTCTAGGGAGGTATAGTATCTTTATGAACTGAAGAAAGTGCCACTAGCTGGTCTAATGGAAGACTTTTCATCTGTGCCAACAACATTTCAACAATCAATCAGCATTTGGGGTCCACGGTCATATTTCCACTATCTGAAAACTTGTCAAAAAATTGTCTACTTTAATCATTTAATCAATCAATCGAGGGTAAAAAGTAAAACTTTTGTTGCAATAACTCCTCATTACTAAAGGGCTATACATTATATTTTGTGATTTACCACCGTCAAGATTCACATCAAAGATTCACCAAAAAAAAACATATATGGTAATAGCATGTGTGTATGAATGCAGCATTCATTAGCAACATACAGAATGCAACATATTGTTGTGGTTGCCTATTTACGTGTAGCAATTGCAGGATTTCGTACCTCAGTTGAAATTGACATTCTGCTCCTAACCTCAAGATGCAACTGGTGATGTAAAAAAACATTTTGAGCACAAGTGTACCTTTTGCTTTTGTTTACTTTCAAGGGCACTTTAAAATCAATTAAAATAAACAGCCAATGACTAAAGGACAAATAAATATATATGAAACATCGAACATTTGTCATTATATATATATACATGCATGCACAGACGTGTGTGCGAATTTGAACACCTACACACTTTCATAAGTAGTTTATAAAAGCAGTATCAGGTGTAATTCTACTCGGATACATCTTTACAATATCCTTACGTCTAGATTTAGGTAGTTCATACCACTATTCATTGTAGATTCTCTGTACAAAGGAACGAGGAGCAGCGAACTGATCTGGGGGTCTCTGGTCTGAAGTGTTTTGGCAGAGCCACTCTAAGTCACTCTGGCATTGTTTTCTGGAGGGGATCTCTATAGTCCTTAGTTCCAAATTCTGTTCTAAGGTTAAAGGTTGTGCCAAGCATCTTCTACTTCAGGCGTATTAAGATCACTGTGGTTTTAGGAAAATTCTAAGCTTTAGGTATTGTTAACTACTTTCTTCTGCTTATGCCTTGCCACAGTTTGATAAATGGTTCCTTTAAAATTATAGATCATTTTAGTTTCTACAGTGCAGCATTTATTGACCTGGATTTTCTGGATGTCAAGGAAAAGTAAAGCAAACAGAATGGAAATGACCACTATTGTAAAATTCTATAGGGGTCTAAATAATGAGTAATCACAATATAACACTTAAAATTCTTACATGATTCTTTAACAGAGTACCGGCAAGAAAAGTTAATAATAACAATAATACAATATATGTTTGGGTAATATGAATGCTAATACAAAGTAATTCAAAGCACTTTGAAATAAATCCACAGTAATTAATGCACATGGTTTGCTCCTTTTTCAATGTACTGTAAATGTATTATTTATTGGGGCTATTTGTTTTTTATAAAATATAAAAAAAAATGTATTGTTAAAAGGCTTTGATTCTGGTGTCCTTTTTAAGTATGCAATTGTAGCATTTTTATTTACATTTTGGCAGAGTATTTGTAAAAGCATTTGAGAATAAGGGCTGAGTTTAATAAGTTATCATTGGGTTTTGATCCTTCTTAGTTTACAACCGATATGCAGTCAACTACAATTGCTTTCAAATAAAATAAAACAGCTGCTGGAGCCACATTGGGATGACTTTGTTTTTTTTTATACATCAAGTATATAAACTGTTATTAACTTACCTAAATATTGTGTACTGTTCATTATAATGTAATTTAGTCTGTAAAATAATATACATTCCAGTTCCGTTTTTGCATTTTAACGCTCTGTGATATTACAGGTCTGAAGATTATTTGGATTACATCAATAACAGGTCAATAAGAAAGTTGGTTTTAAATCTTGGTCTCACATTATAAACTTTGCAAGAGGTTGGCCGAGGTTGATATGTGAGATTGGCTTTTAACTGGGGGAATAGGTGGAATAGTTTATATCCTACATATCTACACTACACTTAAAGAGACTTCTTTTCCTTCATGACATAACAAGTTGTTCCCAAACCCGAGCAGATGAGGAAGTAGGTAAAGTGTAAGATGTGGTTTGGGATGGGATACAGTAGGAGGAAGCTTGAAAGAAGATTAAAAGGTTTATAGAGGTCTACCACCTGTTAGCTATTACCAGTGCATGTATGTAATCACTTCTTTTTGCTTTCCCAGGTGGATCTAGCTGGTATTGTTACTGCACTTGTAACTCCAGAATGTCATGGAGGTGATACAGAAGAGTGTTGTTTTGATAGAACTTAACTCTATATTGCATAGATTACACTGTTTGCTCCGCACACTGCTAAGTTTAGACAATCATTAAATTTATTATGTGCTGTGTAATCATGGACCTGGGTGCTTTACTCAACTGGCACCAGTTTAGCTGGTGTGAGAGAAGAATATGATTCTTTTATTCCAAGGTTGAGTAAAAGAGGTGTGGTGTTTATCCACAAGGGGGCTCTGTTTTATATAAAAGTGTTTTTAAAAAGGATAAGATTTGCTAATGCTAGAGTCATTCCTCTCTCCGCCTCGGCTTAATGTTACTGACCTATTTTCTCTTAAAAACAACAAGGCTTATACTAAGACACCATAAGTTTGTCGTTTTAAAGTAAAAAACTTAAAACCTTAAATCGAGGTTAAAGTTTTTTCTTTACTTACTCATTTAATATAAAGAAATGTTAAATGTTTTCTACAACACACTGTTGCAAAACATTCCCTTTCCAGTAAATTGTTTACAACATGATAGGAATGGTTGCAGTTTTCACATCCATTGTTCTTTTGTTGTAAGACCTGTTCAGAAGTTTGATGTAAACTTGATTTTATTTTCAATAGATTTAGACTGCAGTCCAGGCAAGCACAAACACCCCATAAAGCATGGGTTTATAGCCAATTAAAAAGTAAATAATGTTTTAAATCACAAGCATGCTGGACATGCATGAAATGCCACCAGCCAGAGTTTTTACAAAACAATGCACCTTATTTACTACACTTTATTTTTAAATGATTTGAAGTGTATCGAGAAAAGCCCCAAAAAAATCTAAACCTGCATTTTGTAACACGTTAATAAGGAACTGTCAATATTCTATCATTTAACATTCTCCTAAACCCTGCATAAAATCTTTTAGGGCAATAAAATATATTCACTCCAAATCTAAAGCATTTATTTCAGGGCATTAATTTCTTTTAAATAGTTAAAAGCGAAATAGAGTAGCCGCCAGTAGCCGACTGAGCATGCGCAGTGTAGTTCCAGCCAGGGCGCTGTGAGAGCATGAATACTGCTGAGGTCCTGAACAGGTACGAGTTCCAACTGCGCTGCTGTTGCTCCTGATTCTGATTTTATTACTTTTTGTGGCTGATGTGGAACGATTTACTTTGTGGGTACTGCAAATGATCTTAAATTAACCAATTCGTTGAGAGAGACATTTCTGACCAGGCTAAAAGCAAAGAGGATAACAAGGATGATGAGAATGGCACTTCCAGGTGTGCACACCGCTGTCCAGATGTTGTTCTTCTTTCAAGGTGAGCAAGTTTGTGATTTAGTTTAAC
>JAOUQU010426995.1:0-10415 GCA_028566735.1 Ammoglanis amapaensis
GTGTGTTTGCGTGTATGGGTGTGTGTGTGTGTGTGTGTGTGTGTGTGTGTGTGTGTGTGTGTGTGTGTGTGTGTTTGTGTTTGTGTAGAACAGGTCCTCCAATGTCATGTAAACCTGTAGAATTTCAGACAGAATCTGAGAGTAAATACAAAGACATTAATAATTCCACATAATAATTGAACTTTAATATGTGGTGTAGAATCAGTTATATTACACAACCAGGACCGATACTAATCGATGCACTTGGTACAATCCACCATCGGCGACACAATAACATGGATCCAAATAAGAAAATGGTGCATATTGGTGAGAGACTTCCTGTATAGTGTGTTGGGGATGAGCCAGTGAGGTGGTGTGACTGGAATGAATTTGAGACGTGGCGGCGCTGCAGCAGTATCGTGTATCTCTACGTTTACATACATTTACATTCTGTGTTTCTATCGCGGAACACTGAGATCATCCGACTCAAGCACCAGAGCGTCCAGAAGGTCCAGAGGGTCCAGAGGGTCCAGAGGGTCCAGGCCAAATAACCTCCAACACACTCCGAACTGAACCCTCCAACAGGTGTCCACATACTTCAGTCCTTGTGGTGTGTATTTGTGTGGAACCGTGTGGCTGTGGGTTTAGATTGTGAACTTGAGTTTTTAACACTGAAGGTTCATTTTTACAGCTTTGGAGATTTGATTGAGTTTTATCTGGCGAAACAAAAAAAGTCTTACTGAGTGACTGATGGATGTAAAAAAAAACAAGTCTGAACATGTGGAAGGTGAAGTCACAAAGGGTGTGTCGTTCACCCGGGCCGAAACTATGCAAATTCAGAACTGACAGTTTCACTTCTGAGATAATACACAATCACAATCACAATCGTCCACGACTAAAGTTAAATCCCACTCTGTATTTTAAAATTCCCCAAGATTCCCATTCATCTGCCTTAAATGCCCACCGACACTAAAAGTGAACTAAATGTGGACACCTGGTCGTGAGCGTGTTGTACATTTTTTCTACCGTGTTCATGAAAATGAGCACTTATCTTTCCCTTATTAAGTCAACTCAAGTCAAATGGATTTGTTTAGCACTTTGACAACAGGTCTCATCACGAAGCAGATTTACAGCGATAAAGAAACATGAAACCATCATTACATGTTTGTGTATGTACACACTGCCTCCCTGCTTCCCAGCCTGCCTGCTCCCCTGTCTGCCTCCTTGCCTCCCTGCCTGCTCCCCTGCCTGCCTGTCTGCCTGCCTCCCAGCCTGCTTGCCTGCCTCCATGCCTGCCTCCCTGTGCCCCTGCCTCTCTGTCTGCCTGCCTCCCTTTCTCCCTGCCTGCCTCCTTGCCTGCCTGCCTGCCTCCCTCCCTGCCTGCCTTATTGCCTTCCTTCCTGCCTGCCTCCTTTCATGCCTGCCTGCCTCCCTGCCTGTCTCCCAGCCTGCCTCCGTGCCTGCCTGCCAGCCTCCCTGCCTCCCTGCCTGCCTTCAAGCCTGCCTGCCAGCCTCCCTGCCACCCTGCCTGCCTGCCTGTCTCCCTGCCTCCCTGCCTGCCTGTGTGCCTCCCAGCCTGCCTGCCTACCTCCTTGCCTGCTCCCCTTGCCTGCCTGCCTCCCTGCCTTCCTGCCAGCCAGCCAGCCTACCTGTTTGCCTGCAATCCTGCCTGCCTGTCTGTCTGCCTTCCTTTCTTCCTGCCTGCCCCCCTGCCTGTCTGCCTGCCTGCCACCCAGCCTGCCTTCCTGCCTCACTGCCTGCTCCCCTGCCAGGCTGCCTCTCTGCCTCCCTCCATGCCTTCCTGCCTCCCAGCCTGCCTGGCTGCCTGCTCCTCTGCCTGCCTGGAGGTATGTACATGTACGGATGGGTGTATATATATGAGGGTATATATGTGCAGAGTCACCTTATTAATGGTGTGATTTATACCAGCGTTGTTCAGTAATTCCTGTTGACATACGTTTATACACACAGAAGAGGAGAGCTTAAACTCATCAGGTTTCTTTTAAGAATCAGTGATTCATTTGATACAGGAACGTTTCAAAACAATAACGCCTATGAGGAGGTGTGTCCACATACTTTTGTCTTTATTGTGCGCTTTGTTTGCCCTGATCTCTTCCCCAGTAATCGCCGGCCTTCCTCTAAATCCACTTCCTGTCTGAGCTGGGGATGTGCCTCTACCGTTCAGACAGGTTCCACCAGTATGGACTCCAGTGTTGTGTAGGACACGCCTGAACAAACACACATGAGCGTGTGTGTCCTGTTACATGAGCAGTACCAGGAACGTCGTCCTGCTGTTATAGATCTTGGGTGGATGACCGAGGTCGATGTCTGTGTGGACGTTGCAGGGGACAGGAGTGTAGTGACACACACACACACACACACACACGACCAGGTTTCTCCACAGAGAGATTCTTTAACTCTCAGATAAAAAAAAGTCGTCAACATTCAACAGCTCAACTTTGTGGTCACACAATGGCGTATAGAAATAATGGTGTATTAAAATATACACACAACGGTCGCACTAACTTTACACGAACTTCCTCTGGAAGTATCACAAGTCCCAAGTATTGATGTGCATGTTATTATGTCCCTGGTTCAATTTAATAATGCAATCCGGGGGTTTGCATGTTCTCCACACATCTGTGGGGATTTCCTCCGGGGACTCCGGTTTCTTTCCACAGTCCAAAGACATGCATTCAAGTTAATTTGAGATACTGGAATTATCCTTTGTGAGTGTGTGTGTGTGTGTGTGTGGTCTGCAACAGACCTGTTCAGGTGTTTAATGTATTCGCACGGTGTGTGTGTGTGTGTGTCCCCCACAGGATTTATGGATGGATGGATACAGATTATGGATGGATGGATGGAAAGAGGGATAAATAAATGAGCAAATATGCAATGTTCAATGCTTTAATGCTTAAATGCAAATATATGTACACACATCACTTAAATTATCTCATTTAAATCATAGACAATTCTGTATATTTGAATATCTAAAACATAGTTTTTATGTATTGTGTTTGTTTTATGGATAAATCATCGATTTGTTAATGAAAGAAACGTTTTCCTCTCAGCGCGTCGCGTGCCTGACAGAAACGAGGCTGTGTTCCAATCCGCGCAGGAATTAAAACAGACCTTCCGCCACTACAATACAAACTCGACATACTACCGAGGGCACTTGGATGTTGTTTGAGACGCAGCCGCGGTCCAATTCGCACTACATATGGAACAGGAGACGTCATGACGTCACATGCAAACGTACGCAGCCGAGAGATGGTGGGGGGGGAGGGAGAAGAACTATTTCGGTGTGTATTAATAAATCCGTTCGCATCCTTTGTCAATCGGATGGTTTTGTGCGCCAGAAGCGGCCGGATCATCGAGTTTAGAGTTTAAACATTCCGTCGACGTGAATATTGTGCTCGTGTCGTGTCGGGAATGTTTAAAAACCCGGGGTGAAAAGACGGACGATTATTGAAGAGGGAAGTGGGGGGCTGAGGGGGAGGGAATTAGCTTAGCATAGTCAGCTGAGAGACTGGGCTGGTAGAGTTGAGGAGACGGTTCGAGTCCGGATCGCGGAAACGTTTTGCCCTTATTTTGTATTTATTTCGACATTTGAGCGACTTAGTTCTGAGTTTTCTTTTTGGAGAGCTAGCCACATCGCTAGCGGGGGTTTTCGGTTAAATTTAGGATGGAACTGAGAGTGGGAAACAGATACAGACTCGGACGGAAGATCGGATCTGGTTCATTCGGTGATATTTACCTCGGTAAGAAGCTTCCACTTTATTCTGATTTTATTCTGACGTATTTCTGTTTACTAAACACCGGCGTTACATTTTGTCTCATGTTATAAACGTGATTAAGACGTTATTGCTGTTATTGTTCGCCCTGTTTATTATTCCGCACTGTTCAGGTCATTGTGTGTATCAGATTCATCCTCCTCAATACATCCACCATCTTACTAAATACAAACATCATAAATCTCACATTTTTATTCACTTAAACAGCATCAAAACACACCAGTTATCTTTATTTTCTGTCTATTTATTTAGATTCGGATCATTTACACTGAATTAGGATTGATACACTCCATAACAATATGAGTTTATATTTGCTCACTAAGAGTTTATAACATTCCTAACAGGTCTAGTAAACATATTAAAACACTTTACAACGTTTATAAGGCAGATTTCAGGATGATCCTTTGAACCCTACATGATGTGATCATGACATTATTCATGAGGACATTGTGTTCATTTACACTGATGACATGAAACATTATAAACACCACTAACACTCATGTAACCTTCATCTACAGATGTTCCAGATGTTCCTCATGCCCCCTTCTGCCCCCCACTATACGTGTATATACACATTTCAGGGTCCGCATGGATATTTCCACTGACTGAGTATTTAGGGCCTCGCTCAGGGGTCCAACAGTGACACCATGATAGTCGTGTAGTTCTCTTCCGATGACTGATCCTGCACAATGTTCACTTGGGTTTAGAACAATCCTGTACGTTTAACCCAATCCGTGAGGTGAAATACACACTAGTGGACGCGCACACTAGATGGCAGCAGTGAGAACACGTGCCCTACGTGTCGGGCAGCCTTTGTTACAGCGCCACGGGGAGATGTTCGTTCCCCTCCTGGAAGTGGTCGGGTTCAACCAGTGACGTTCTGATTGCCAGTCTTGTACTTTAACGACCCTGTCATGACAGCCGTGTGTGTGTGTGTGTTAGGTGTGTTAGGTGTGTGTGTTAGGTGTGTGTGTGTGTAAGAGAAGGAGAGAAATCTCTTTTGATTGTGTTTGTAGTTCTAAACGTACTGATAAATGATCTGTTGTGCGTAGACTCTGTTGTGATCAGAATTCATGTAGGTCCAATCAAATCGGAGAGGGAATTATGGGTCCGGTTATCAGACCCGGGGTCATCAGGGTCGTGTCCCCATGCTGGTATCTTACCAAACACAAACCCAGTTAAGGTTGGGGGTTAAAACAGAACCATAAAAAAGAATAATTTTAACACCCCAGAAGCTCGTGTGTTCTCTGTGTGTGTTTATTCTGTCCGATTGTGACATCACAGCCAGGGTTTGCCTGGTATTTTGGTTTAGATGTTGGTGTGCACGTTGCCCACAAAAAAGAGAGCGCAAGCTGTCACGTCCCGGTTATGAATCATTTCTGATCTGGAATTGTTGTTTGTGATTTCCTCACTGATTGGCGCAAGTATGGAAACTTCAGCTTCTTACTAAGCTACTGACAGCAGGAAGTGATGTCATAACACGCTGTCTGGGCATACTGGCACTGTTTCTAAGGTTCGGGCAATTGACCAGTCACCCACGACGACGTCGATGCTTGAGCGCTTTTACTTGTCGTATTTATGTTGTGCGCAAAAAGCCACGCTATGTTGCGCCATTCCAGCAGAGGTCACTATCACAGCAGCGGTGATCGTTTTTCTCCAATTCCCAGTTGTTTGTTCGATACACGACTAGGATAAACATAAATATTGGCATCATTTTATCTTTTTGCGATCGACTTATGACATTCTTAGTTTACGACAATGCTTATACTCGATAATCGCACGAATGTCAATAGTATCGAGTGTCTGCTTGTTTTTTGCTGTATTGATTAGTTCTTCCGCTCTCTGGTCTTTATTTTCTGGCCGTTTTTGTCCCCGTTGCTTTCTGAGAATCCTTCTTCGCGTGCAAGTCGTGTCGATGTGAACACACACTGACGATGATGTAATATATTTACTTTCGTTACTGGGCGTCGCCACGTTACAGCCAGCTGGATGTGGAAGCGTACGGGATGGCTGGTGATCTGCCCGTGCATTCAAAACGTCTCATCATATCAAACTTATACCCGTTCAAGAAATGTCTTCCATCTCTGCCAGAACCATAAACCAGGACCTGCTGATTCAACCGTACACAGACCCATAAATCCCGAGTCTTGTGTAACGTGTTCACGTTTTTAAGGTTTTATTTTCTGGCCGGAGCTTTAATCTGTTGAGCTCATTGAGCTCTGAGAGGATCTCTTCAGAATAAAGAGAATAAAGGGGGTGAAGCCGCCGCCGTCGTACTTTCAGTCCCCAGGGCTGAGCGGCTAATCCTCTAGCAGCTCCGCCAGCCGCTTCATGCGATCAGACGTGCAGCGGCTGTACAGGAAGTGCTCAGCGCTCGGACTTGTGTAATCACTCGTACCAGCTGGCGGTGTGAGACGGACCTGTTGCTCTTGCATCACTGCGTCGGCGTGACGACGATTCAGCGTTGTCTGTTTTGGGTGAGATTTCAGGTGTAGCCCCCCCCCAATCAGATTCAGATCAATTTCAATAAATTCTGTCTAATCAGATCTTTATTAGATTCTAGTGGAAACTTTTGAAGTTTGTTCGAGGCTCCAACGACTCCAGATTCGAACCCGTGACCTTCTGATCACACCATCGCCCAATGAATGAGCTGATTTAGAAACTGGAGGCTGTAAACACTTTTAAATAATCTCTCTCTCTCTCTCTCTCTCACACACACACACACACAACATTTGTAAAACCCAACCTCTGTCCTCAAGTCTCGTCATGTTTCTAAATTTGGTTAGTTGTACGTGCTATTGTTATTGTGGACACTCAGAATTCCCCTCCTCCAACTCCTACTCGTGTGTGTGTGTGTGTGTGTGTGTGTTTGTGTGTGTGTGTGGAGGGGGTTTGCATACACAATGCATGAGGCTGTAATAGCCTTTTGTTTATTCCTGTTTTATTGAATTTATTTCGATATAATTTTGTGTGTTTAGATTCTGATGATTTCCTCTCAGGGTAGGTGGAAGGTGGAAGGGTGCGAGTGCATTTCGTCCCCTTTATCCCCTGGGTGAGGGGGGAGCTGCCGAAATGGAACAAACAGCTGCTTTGGGTTTTCAAATGGATGAATGTTTTAATCTGAAGTGTGTGTGTGTGTTCAGGAGTGCTATCACCCGGCCCTGTAAATCTGCTCGTGACTGGACTTCTTTTCTTTCCTGATCAGCCGCCGGGTTTGTGAGTTTAAACACAGTGTAGAGTAGCAGAAACGTTGTGTGTTGTGTAACACAAACGTGTCTCAACTTGTTCTAATCAGATCAGTGTGTGTGTGTGTGTGTGTGTGTGCATGTTCGTTCATTTCTGAGCTCATTTCTGCTTCCTTGTTATCATGTTTATTGTAATTAATACTCTTTGTATTTAGCACTTGCACCTTTTATTTAAAGTGACTGATGGAGTATTAACATCTTACAGTAGTGATCTTGGAGTGGAGCTTGAACCTGCGACATTCTGATTACTAGTGTACAACTTTAACCCCAAGGCTTCACTGTGCTCCAGGTTTGTGTAGGTCTTACACAAGTCGTTTCAAAAACTGATTTTGACGTGCTTGCACATGACACACTCTCCCATGGTGGCGTGTGTGTAGATCTGCGCATTGTTCGGGTGTGTAGGTAGGTGAGTGTGTATCAGCAACTGCTGGTGGAGCGGGGGAAATGTTTTCTTCTTCCTGTCCATCGCATGGCGGTTCGTCTCCTGCACGGCCGTCTCCTGCTGCTCTGATTTTTGGTCGTCCTTAGTGAACAGCAGGAAGTGGCGACATCTACCGGACCAGGATGAGGAACCAATAACACCCTCAAGATCTCACAGAGAATTTAATTCTCCATCCACTAGGGGGCAGTTCAAAGATCCTGATCACGACGTTTCCTTCTGTTTCAGGTACAGACATCTCGGTCGGGGAGGAAGTCGCCATCAAACTAGAATGTGTGAAGACGAAGCATCCGCAGCTCCACATCGAGAGCAAGATCTACAAGATGATGCAGGGAGGAGGTACGGCCATCATCATCTTCTCCATCCACCTCCATCCATCAGCACCAAACACTCCCTCCGCTGCTCAGTTGCTTTAATAAGTCACGTCAGTACACACACACACACACACACACCGGTGTGTCACTGATCCTGCTTTCCCGTTCTCCCCCCTTCATCACGAGAGTAACTGGGTCCAGATGGTGGTGCAGAACCCACCACCACCACCACCACCACAGCCCCTCCTCGCCCCAATGCTGTAGGTCCACACACCCTCCACAAGTGTGCCCCAGCGCACTCACATTCACTCACAGGTCCTAGGATTTAAGGACACTAAAACTGTAACGATAAGCTCCACGATACCGACTTCAGCAATGTTTATTTTTATTTATTTCAGATAATATACACGTGTGTATATATATATATATATATATTACATTTATAACTTGAATTTATGACTTAATGGTGGGAGGTTCGAGCACTTCTGAGGTAAACTGAGCTTGATATATAATTTAAATAACGGCAGCAGCGCCCTCTGCTGTTCAAGGTTGGAAATTGCTCCATTAAAGTGTAATCTCTGTATGATTAGTTATGAATCGGATGGATTGGTGGTGCATGTTTACATCCTGGCACCTTCTCATCCTTTGGGGGGTTCAGGGGTTGAGTCCTGATGCTCATGCAGACTGGGAAGCGCTGAGCGGGTTCGAGAGATGAAGATATATTTATCCATCTCAGGAATAGCTGACCCCGGACATTCAGCTTGCAAAAGTGCTGATCTGCAAAAGCTGTCGAAGGGAATGGAACACGCACGCACACACACGCGCGCACACACACAGGGCGCTGACACAAGGACCCCTCCGTCTGTCATCCGTACTCAGATATCAGCTCTGTGCTCCCTCTCCGCTGAGCTGTAGGATTTACTTCTGGATCCATAAAGGGGCCGGTGCGGTTCTGGTTTTCATTCCAGTCCAATCCAGGAGGTCACATGACCAGCGGGTTAACTGAGAGCAGCTAATTAAACTCCAGCAGTCACACCGGAAAATAAGTTTCATTTTTAAATAAACCAACAAACTCTTAATACTGAAACAGTTCCTGATTGATCAAAAATCTTAATAATGAACGTCGTTTTATTTTATTTCTGATGTAAATACAAACGTAAAAAAAAAACACGCTCTGGTTACTTGATTAATAGTGGCAGCGCCCACTGCTGGTTAAAGAAAGTATCGATTTATTAAACTGGAGAATTGATATGAATGTGCTCTCGTGTTAGGCGTTGGCAGTTGTGTTGCCCCCAGTTGTGTACGTGTATGTGTGTGTGTGTGTGTGTGTGTGTGTGTAGATAGATAGATATATGTGTGTGTGTGTGTTTACTTACACACTCGATAACGTGTGATGTGCTTTTGCAGTGGGAATCCCCACGATTAAGTGGTGCGGTGCTGAGGGGGATTATAACGTGATGGTGATGGAGCTGCTGGGTCCCAGTCTGGAGGATCTCTTCAACTTCTGCTCCCGAAAGTTCAGCCTTAAAACTGTCCTGCTGCTGGCTGACCAAATGGTACCGTCACACACACACACACACACACACACACACACACACACACACACACACACACACTTATATATATTGATATACTTGATATAAGCTTGTGTACTGAATCAATCTTGTCAAGAATGTAACCGAACCATAGAACATGATTATACATTTCTCATAAACATCCGGTTGGTATCATGTGACCGGTGTGTAACTCGATTTGTGTGTGTGTGTGTGTGTTTCAGATCAGCCGTATCGAGTACATCCACTCTAAGAACTTCATCCACAGAGACGTGAAGCCCGATAACTTCCTCATGGGTCTGGGCAAGAAGGGCAACCTGGTGTACATCATCGACTTCGGCCTGGCCAAGAAATACAGAGACGCTCGCACCCACCAGCACATTCCCTACAGGGAGAACAAGAACCTGACTGGCACCGCCCGCTACGCCTCCATCAACACACACCTGGGGATAGGTACGCACACTACACACACATCATCGGCACACACACAGGGCAGCGTGTTGATGTTTGTCTCTCCCCCCCCCCCCACACACACACACAGAACAGAGCAGGAGAGATGACCTGGAGTCGCTGGGCTACGTGCTGATGTACTTTAACCTGGGCTCTCTGCCCTGGCAGGGACTGAAAGCCGCCACCAAACGTCAGAAATACGAGCGCATCAGCGAGAAGAAAATGTCCACGCCCATCGAGGTTCTGTGTAAAGGTTATCCCTGTACGTGTCACCCCGTCTGGACTCCTCGCTAATGTGAGCTCCGCCCCCTTTTCCAGTATATTCTCTCTCACACACGCACGCCTGTTTTGTTTCCTCTCAGCCGAATTCGCCACGTACCTGAACTTCTGCCGCTCGTTACGCTTCGACGATAAACCCGACTACTCGTACCTGCGGCAGCTCTTCAGAAACCTCTTCCACCGGCAAGGCTTCTCCTACGACTACGTCTTCGACTGGAACATGCTCAAATTCGTGAGTACCTTGGGGGGGGGGGGTAAAGGTAACTCTAGATCAGGGGTCACCATGTCGCCCGCGAGGACTTCATGAGTCGCCCGCGGGCCTGTTCTAAAAACAGCTCATAATAGTGAAAGTTACCAATGAA
>JAOUQU010427017.1:0-20632 GCA_028566735.1 Ammoglanis amapaensis
AACCACCAGTAAGTGGTGGGAACTTGTGAGACTACTGGACAATTTCACATTTCCGATCAACCTAGTGCATGTTTTTGCTCTATGGGAGGAAAATGGAGTACCCAGAGGAAACCCACGCTGACACAAGGAGAACATGCCAACTCCGCCCAGAAAGTCCCCAGCCCGACCCGGGGATCGAACCAGGGACTTCTTTCTGTGAGGGGACAGTGCTAACCACTCAGCCTAGTGACCACTCACTATTGATCAGCTAAAATCCACACAAAAACACAGCAGAACCCTTAGAAACTCAATGCACTCTAAGGAAAATTGACGTCAGATGACTATGATGTATTGCGTTTACGCAGAAAGATAAATCAGCCTTAAGATGTTGCCTATTTTTTATTCTAAGTTCAAATCAAGTTTTAGAAGTTCTGGCATTCAGACCAGGCATCGATCAATTTCCATGTCAACTTCTGCCTGAAGCATCGAACATGTAATGAAGATGTTCATTTTGGGTATTTTAAATATTTGGTAATTTTTCCACCAGCACAGGAGTCCAGATAGTCTGAACTACCCAGTTTGAATCTTGGCAGTTGCCACTTATGTCAGGAAGGGCATCCGGCCTGGCCAGTGCCAACAAACAATAATTTTGACCATCATTGGCTGTTGCAACCCAGTGACGACTGAAACAAGTCATTTCCCCTGTAAAACAGTGTTAAGTAAGCAGTATTGAGTTTATTCTTGTTCATCTTCGGTGTTCTTTGTATTTTTCTCTTAGGATAATTTTAGTGTAATGTACTTTTGTATGTGTTATCTCCTAACTATTATTCCAGTAATATGCCAATACCAAACATTTGTGTGTGTGTGTGTGTTGTGTCTTTCTCACATTATATTTAACATGTTATTTGTATGCGTTTTCAGGACAGTAGCAGTTCTGAGTCATTGAATTGGGCGAGTTCAGACTCGGCCAAGAGCTATGACGCAGTGGTGTTTGATGTGCTTAAAGTGACACCCGAGGAGTTTGCTGTAAGTGTAAAAAAAACCCATTTTTAAATTCTTGTCATACTTACTCAAATTCTTATGCATTTTTTCTTTAAAATCTAACTTTGAGGATAAAATGTTCCGTAATTGCTTAATATTTCTCACCCACTTTACGTACCAGTTGTCATTTTTGTTTTGACTGTTTGGTGTACATGATTCATGTCAGCATTAGTAAAACCCTTTTTCCCCCTGCAGGGTCAGATCACTCTGATGGATGCCCCGGTATTCAAAGCAATACAACCTGAGGTACGGTTCTTAGATGTGATTTAAATGCTTTGTTGCTATTTGGATTAAGGGACTGGTGTTGTTGGGTATCAATCGCAGCAGGGAAATCGTGGGTTCGATACCAAAGTCTGATGAACCAGGCCCTTTTCTTGTAGAGTTTACTTGTTCTCTGTGTCTGCATGCTGTTCCAGTCCAAAGACATGCTTGTATTGTAAATACTAAATTGTCCATGCGTTTATTTGTTTTTAAAGTTGTGTAACGAGTAACTAGTATTACTATCATAAAGGTGTAAAACATGAAATTAAAATCCAATAGATAAATATGTTTACGGGACAGTGCACTTAGAAATTTGCTCTTCTTTAACCTCCTGAGGACATCGGGAAAAAACGTTGATAGTATCGGTCAGTCCTATCAGGTGATTGTTCAGCTCCTGATTTTAAAAGTGTATGAATTTAAGATGCTAAAATGACAAAGGAACGTTCATCTCGTACCAAAAAAGAATGGTAAATGATCAATGACTTATTCTGCTTTCCCTTAAAAGGCTGCACAGTAAGCACCACTGTTATTTTACTGCAATAAGGTTTTGGGTTCAGTTCTTAAGTGGTCCTTTCTGTGTGGAGTTTGCATGTTCTCCCTGTGTCCAAGTGGGTTTCATTCATGGAGCACTTTTTTCCATGTAATGCCATGGTGATGAGTGTTGATCTTATACAGCTGGTGAGACGGTTATCGGTTGGAAGTGTAAAGTTTATCAGTTATTTTCTTTTTTGCTGATTTAGTTGTTCTTGGTGCAGCTGTGGCCTGGTGGTTAGAGAACTGGGCTTGTGATCAGAATGTTGCCGGTTCTATTCCAAGAGATAACAGGCCATGACCTGAAGTGCCCTAGAGCAAGGCACTTGCTAACTGCTTCCTGGGCGCCGTGGTTATTGCTGTCCATCGTGCTGGGCATGTGTGCTCACTGCTGCCTTTTAATTTTTGTTCACTAGTGTGTGCAAATGTGTGTTTCACTGCACGGAATAGGTAAGATGCTGTGTAATCAATTATTTGTGTGTAAAAGCGTAGTGGTCATATATAGTGGTTTCTATATTCTTAAAGTTCGAAACATTTTCAGGTTTTTCAGAAGACA
Source organism: Ammoglanis amapaensis (assembly GCA_028566735.1). Lineage (NCBI taxonomy): Eukaryota > Metazoa > Chordata > Actinopteri > Siluriformes > Trichomycteridae > Ammoglanis > Ammoglanis amapaensis. The sequence continues at coordinate 2,369 of JAOUQU010427017.1, forward strand.
TGTTTTGGCTGTAAGATCCTTTTTGTATTAGTGTGATTAAAAATCATAACCTTCATCTGATAAACTGATGTCAGAAAAGCACATATTACAGGTTAGTGTCGTAAAAATTCTGTGAAAGGTCTCCAACCAGTTGTGAATTATGTTTAGACTTATAGTTAGTAATATAAAACGATTGGTTTTATTTGGTAATTTTTACGAATAAAGTTGTGTTCGAAATGAATTCATCGAAAGTTTCTTCAGGTTATTTGAGACTCAGAAAAGAGCAATTTTAGAGCAAATACAAACAGCCCTATGCAGAATATCAACAATTCCTTCTAATTTTAGTATATGATTATATAACACTACTTGGTTTATTATTTGGTACACAATGTGTGAGCTACAGCCATTAGGCTACACTTAAACTCGAATCAGTCATCAGTTTATATGCGTGGCATAATAGGACATTCATATTGCCTAGTAAAGCTTAGTAAAAAAAAAGAATTCATATTTAAAAATGTTCCTTTAAATAAAACATATATTTATAAGGTAATTAAGGTGAAATACTAATGACAAGATAATACTAATATATGGTAACATTGATAGTAGCTGTGTACAAGTGAAAATGCTCCTAGTGTTCAGTTCTCTCTGTATTTCACCAGTAGGTGGGGCAGTTTGTTGAGACCTGGATGGAAGTTAGAATGGTAGAGCTCTCTCTGCTCCGTCTTTACTGTACGCCGAGTGCAGTGCTGGAGGAGCTTCATACTCATTAGATTCAGTGACAGAATAAGTAGAGGCTACAATAAAATATATAGACTATACATTTTATCAATCGTTATGTTTAAACATCTAGTGATGCTGTCAAGAAACATTTTGTGTTTTAACACGCTCATCTGTATATCCACAGAATGGGTTGAGAGTTATCCAGACTTAAGCTGCATCTCAAACTGCGCACTTTCTACACTTCACTACACTTCCTGGGAAGTGACACTTTCTAGCCCGCCAAAATATCCACCAGCGTTTATTCTTACACCCTAATAATAAATAATTTCAGTATTTTCAGGCTATTTACATTTCTTCAAAGTGTTTTTTTCAGCTTCTCGATTTGCAAAAGACCTTATTAAATGTGTCGAAAGTCCCTCCCCTTCTGTTCCATAGGTATAATGGCGTCAGTTTAGTGAGCGTAGTGGCCATCATTTCACTCTGTATTTTTTGGCCGTTTTAAGCACACCATCCAGGTACTTTAAGTGCACTAAGATTTATTGTGTAAAACATTTACACTCGACTACAACTCTAAAACATTGTGCTTGAAGTGTGCAAAAGTGGTTTGAATGCACATTTAGTTTCTTATTATTAAGAAACTAAATGTTAAACATTTAGTTTATCTTATTCTTAAGTATTTTTAGCTGCTTGAGACTATTACACCTGGGATTATATATCCCAGGTGTATGTCATATTTGTGTATGTCAAGGGCTGAGAGCTTTAAGCTCGTAAGTGGTTAAAATATTGTTAGCCCAACATCAACAAGTCCTGGGTTGGAGCCCCTGGTATGACGGTGCTGGTATTTTCTCTATTGAGTTTGCATGTTCTCCCTGTTCTTGTGGGTTTCCTCTGGGGGCTCCTGTTTCCCACAGTCCAAAGACATGCAACTTGTTTAATTGGAGATACTGGAAAAAATAAATACACCATATATCAACCACTTTGAGAGACCAGATGATTAGGGGAGAGTGGTGTTATTTGTCTTTTCAGAGTTTACCCTCAGTGTTTAATAGGGTTCAGATAAGGAGACCCACACTTATCCACTGGGTAAGTTTCACCATGCTCCTTGTCCGAAATGTAACTGGCATCGTGTGTATGTTCTGGATCGTCGACATGTTGGAAATGTTATTAATAACCAAGGGAACTAAGTGACTATAGCATCTTCTGTACATCTGTGATTTCATCATGCCACTCATGAAACGCAGCTCACTGTACTTTACTCAAGAAGGATGGGCCCTGTTGAGTCTGGTTCGGCAGATAGTTTGGCATTATACAATATGCTGGGGATCAGTCTTTCACATCTCTGCTAAATTACTTTATTTGAGGGACTTTGATTGGCAGTTAATGAAAGTCTGTCATGCCCCAAATCAGTAAATCTTCCTCACAGTTTAATAAAACCACTTCTATAACCATGTTTAAATGTTCTGATGGGAATGCTGTCACAGATTTAGTTTTTTAACCACTTTTATAAGTCATTGCTCAGCACTTTAAGGTAATCTAATCAATTGTGGGAGCCAGATTGACTGAGTGGCTTTCACTGTGGTTTCCTGAAGTGGCTGCTATAAAAATGTAACAATTTACGTAACTGAGGCGTAATGCACCACTATTTAAACATTTTTACTACCTTATGCTTGGGATTCTTGATTGTCAATTCTGCAATATTTACAGGACATACAAAGGATTGAAACTGCATTTCTCTCAGACCGAAGGTGCAAATAAACATTAAATATCCCAAATGTCCTAAAAATACTAATAGATTTTGAAGCTTTATTCATTCAAAACATGTGCAGTTATAAGTTGAAAACAGTATAAAATTAGATCATTTAATCGACAAATTAAAACGATGCTAAATAGTTGGTGGACGGTGATCATGAGAAGGCAGCAACAGGAGCATGGAGAATTCCAGGGTGGTATAGGTGGTGCGGAACACTGAGAAAGTAACAGGACAGGCTGTTGGATGGAACTGTCGCTCAGTTGGCACATGATGAAGATGTGTAGTGGGTGGATGGGATCACCTGCCATGTAGAGAGCTTTTTGTGATTGTTGGTCAGAGAATTTTTCTCTATAAAAGTTACCCATGATATGGGCTGGAGCGCTGGTTTTTTTCCAGCTTCTATTAAGCTTTAATCTATTAAGGTTTATCACAGTTTCCTTTCATCATGAGGATTTCTATCATGATAATTTTTTATTTCCCTTTTAATATTGTTTTAGACACTTGCATTCATAACAAGACAGCTAATCACTGGTAACACATCAGTTTAAGTTCAGTATTCAGTTGTGTATCTCCAGTTTACCACGTCACCCTCAAGTCTGCGGACTGTAGGAGTAAACCAGTGCTCCGACCCTAGAAAACATGCAAACTCCACACAAAAAAGTCTTAGGCTGCTTCTTATGGTTTGAGTTGACAGTGTTTTCCACTGCGCCACTGTAACTTTGCTTTACACTGTAACTTTGCTGAACTAGTTTACTTCATTTAAGTCAATTTGCATATTTCCACAATACTTCGTTCTGGTTGGGTTTTATCACATGCTAATCAAAATATTTTTTAGGAGCTGGCCAGCTGTGGATGGAACAAGAAGGAAAAGCACAGCCTTGCACCGAATGTGGTGGCCTTCACCCGGAGGTTTAACCAGGTTAGAATGTCTCACTGCTATGTAGCAGATGAAATACACTAGCTTCAAAAAGTACTCTGACACACTGTTTGCTTTTTATTGTGCTAATATTTTGTAAAGGAATTTAGGTTTTGTCACATTTTTCGCCAATCTACATTTAATTAAACACAATGACCAAGTGTACAAATGCTTATAACTTATAGTAAATAAATACATTGAACAAATACAAATACAACAAAACACACACACACACACACACACACACACAAACCCTTCAAGTTGCTGTTGGGCCTTGAGTAACGCTCACAAAATGGTGTTATATTGTAATTGTTAGTCACTTTACATAAAAGTGTCTGCTGAAGGCTGAAAATGAGCTAATTATAGCTTCAAGTTTTGCACGTCTGAATTTGGGCATTTTATCTCATTTGTCATGGCAGAGCTGACCAACCATCATCCAGTAAGCCTGGCAAATAGATATAATCAGGTTTTTTTTGTCTTTGCCCAGGCTTGGCTTAAGTAAGTACCATTGAAAGCATCTTCAGGGTTGTTTTGACAGAATTTTCTTTTATAAAAATGGAAAATCTTTGTTCTAGTTATCCAAGTTGTTCTTGGCCTGCCACTTTGCATACTCAAAACTTTCACTCGGCATTAGCTTTCATCTCGCCCCTCTGCCAATAAAGGTCTGATTTATTTAGTTCAGAGGTGCAGCTTGTATGTGATCAGACAGTGAGATGAAGACCAATCCCTGTTTTGCAATTGTACTTGTGTGTATTAAGGTTTTTATTTTTTATTTTACTATGCATTTTAAACGATTGGAATCTCAACTGTGAGCTATAAGCATTGTTGCTAGTAGTTTCAATTTTATTGTAGACCTTACCATAATTTTTTTTGAAAACTTCAACCCACTTAAACATATATTTGATATTAAGTTAATATGCTTTTTATGGCAAAATCTTCAGTTTTAACCCAATTTAGTGTGCTCAGTCGGCCATGATTGCAGTTGAGGTGGGGGTATTTCTCTTACTCCTCATGTGAACCATGTACAGCTATTAACAATTTTTTTCATCTTTGTTCTCTGTACAGACACCTTTACAACACTTGAAGTTCTCTTAACAAACGTACATGTGCAATATCATGCCAGTTTCAGTCTCAATACTGACCTGATTTCATATGCCTATCAGCTCTCTGGAAAGAGAGCCACACCTGGATCAGCACTATTCCTTACACTGAATTTTGTTCAGTGCCAGCAGAGGTCTTTGCTTTTTAGTTCTGAGGAGTCCTGGTCTGACTTGTCCTACCCTATGAACAACAGCCAATAGGTGTGTATTCATTAGCCCAGCAGGAGAGCTAAGATAGTCTGGTTAGCTAGCATGTTGAAATAATGTGCCACATGAGACACAAGTATGAAAGTAGTGTTATTGTCTTTTTAACACAGCGATATACTATAATGGCTTGATGCTCATCTTTCCCAAGTTCTGGGTGGAGGATAAGCGTGAAGCTGTGTGGTACGGAGCAGAGATTTATTAGACTTCTAAGGTAGCTTGGGGCTTTTTTATGTCGCTGTACACTTAATTTAAACATTTTCCTCTCTCCCTGTGCAGGTCAGTTTCTGGGTGGTGCGGGAAATACTAACAGCACACACTTTAAAGATCCGAGCTGAAGTCCTCAGTCACTTCATCAAAATTGCCAAGGTAGGACATCAGTGCTTATTATGTTTCCAGATGCATTCACCATTTAGGTTTGCGGTGTTGATTTTGATTTGGCTTGATTTCAATTTATAAACAATCAAAAAGGCTTATTTGTAAAAGATTACATTGTAAAAGAAATCATCTTTGTTGATTCCAATTTTGTCCCACTTGTGGCATCCCCACAACACTGATGCAACATTCATGCACGCTCCCTAAAACTATTTGAGAAAGCTGTGTAGAAAGCATTTTTACAGTGTACTTAATTCCAATGAACCTGAGAGTAGTTAAGCTGCAGATCATTTTCTCAATTTTAAAAGGATTACATTTGTTAAAATACTTGTCGTCCGAGTTCTGGTTAAATCCCAGTGTGAAAATGCAACAACCACCGTATCCAATGCTTGCTTGGACATGGTTTGTGTTAACAATTATTTATGCATAGTCTCCTAAATAAAACCATCTGTCATTACAAAGGATTTCTTCTTTTCTCAGAAAGGCTAACATGAAAAACATGGGATGTTTTTGTTACATACTAGACAAGGCAAGTCCTTTTCAGTGTAACTTAAAGGTAACTCGAAATGTGTGATTTCTTTTTTTTTTTTTTAATTTTTTTTTGTTTCACACGATAACACATTTTAGCAACATAAAAAACAACAAACAACTATATTAAGGATATAGACCAAAATATATTCAAATATTAGTTAATATCTGTTATTAATATGCATAATTTTTTGTTGCGGCTTGCTTACAGTAATACAAGAATACAGTGAATAATAAAATTAGCAGAGGTTATGCAATCAGTTTGTTATTCATAGTATAGTAAAGTAAGTAAGTTTCAGTACTATTTATTCCATCATCAGACACAACTCAGTTATGTAACATTAAAAGTTTGAATTGACATATTTTGGCACAGATATAATAAAATATTATTACAGAATATTAATAGTATTTTCAAAAATACAGGTGAAGTTATTTCAGCATTAAAGTCAGAATAATTTAAAGGCTGAAACCAGTATTTTGGCCATAATAATCATGAAAAGCTAGTGATGAGGAAAAGGTGCAGCACATGCTTCAGTGTGAAAAACTTGGAGCAGTTCAGGTGAAGTGACCATGTGAGCAACGATTAGCTGTTGGTCCAGGTAGGCAGCCGGAGGTGGACCACATAAATGATGCAGTTAAGGCCCACTGCTGGCTGCACTGAGGAATAATGCTGGCCAGTTTGTGGCAATCAGTGCTTAAAGCTGATTGTCATAACTCACCTCGGGCAGGTAAAAAAAAAAAAAGAACAGTGGTATACTTCTCAAATGCTGAAGGGTGCAGGCTTGCTCTGTAAAATCAGCAAGGGAGCAGTAAAAAGGAAGCACTACTCAGAAATTTGGATGCCCTAAAAATTGGGATAAAAAGCGCATGAAAGGTGTGTGTGCATGCGTGTGATAAATCTTTCTAGCAGAAATTCATTAATTCACAAACTTGACTTTTGAACTAACCACTTCCACTATCTTTGATATAATCCAGTAAGCACCGAAGGCTCACTCCGTTGTCTACTGTAATAGGCAAAACAGATGCTTAGAACTAGTTTTTTAAATCTGATTCCAACAACACGTTGTGCAAGAGAGGAAAATGGCAAGAACATGACATCATCAGTGAAGCAATAAAAAACAAATAAATGTTGAAAGCTTTTATCAAGCTATTATGATATAAAAGTTCAAGTCTAGGTCTGTGTGAAACTTTTGTGTTTTAAATATCTTGTAAAAGTAATATTTATGTAATGGTCACACAATGTTTTAAAACTGTTCAAACATTCTGGGAAATTAAATTACGTCATCTTTTTGGATGTTACAGGAAATAAAAAGAAATTCTAAAAGTGGGAGAGAGTGGTGGAGGCATAATTTTTAGTTGGGCTGAAACATTTCAGCATCACTGAGCAGTGTTTCGTTTAAGCTGGTATTGAATAAGACTTTTTGGCTAAGCTGCTGCTCAATGTTGCGAATATTTCCACTTCCATTTTGACATATAAAGTCAGTAGGGAAAGTTTCAAACCCCTTTTACTACTATTCTTTGTCTGTAAATGTCATGTTGTTGTACTTGAGGCCTTTAGCAATGAATGATGCAAACATTTCCACACACATCTCTATTTCAAGACAATCCAGATATCCTTCACCACTAGTACAGTTCTACCAGCATTCATTTGTCTGGAAAGTCTTTCCTCTGGGTTTTGGAGTAGGTATGTTAGAATTTAATTCTTGTGCAGAGTTGTGAGCACCAGTTTTGTATTAACACTGAGTAAAATATCTGGATGTGTTTTGAAAAGCTAGTGAGCTATCTTGTTGTCTTACTGTCTAATAATATAATAAATCATTGACTTGTCAGGTTATTTAAATGAATAATGAAGCAATTACATTGTGTTTGGCTTATGGTGAAATTCCAATTGTGATGGTGAACTTGGTATCCCTTGCAAACCGGTTATATAAAGAAAGTCTCTGGTTTGATTCTTGGGTAGACCTCTGGGTTTTCTGTGTGGAGTTTGCATGTTCTCCTCTCCACGTGTGTGAGTTTCCTGCCCCAGTCCTACAATATGCAGTCCAATAATATCCGTTTCCTGTCATGGGTGTTACCTAGAACTGTAAAATATGACATGATAAATGAATAAACATCAACAACCAGCAGGATGTTATGCTAACATCTCAGTACATTTGCCAAAAATTGTCAATTTAAGCCCTTAAAAATAAATACCACAAATAAAAAATCATTACAATCTATCTATTGCAATTTTACAAATTGTTTATCACTTTTTCTGTCTAGTCAAGAACTGGCTTTATGATTAGAAGTGTCGAAATAAAGTGTTTTATTTGTACATTTTCATTGAAACAAATTGTTCAGCAAGTATTATAAATATGCATTGTTGGTGCAGCACTGTTTACTTTTCTTTTTGTATTTTGTAACATTAATTTTGTTGGTTCCCATGTAGAAGCTGCTGGAGCTGAATAACCTCCACTCTCTTGTATCAGTGGTGTCGGCTTTACAGAGTGCACCAATCTTCAGACTCAGCAAGACCTGGGCGGTAAGAACATAACCCACTAAGCATGTTCTTTACCAGGGGGTAATGACGTTTGTCTTGAAATTGTATAAAGCACGATAAATAAGAAATTGGTTTAAAATTTGCTTTGTTGTTTTGACCACAACAAACCTACAACTGATGAAATTCAAAGATCTGTGTCTTTTTCCCCACCCATGTCTATTTTCTTCATGTGCTATGGTTTTCTCTGTTTAGACCAATGGCATTCAGTCAGGTTATTTTTAGGTAACAAAATTGCCCTTGCTGTTCTGAAATGTACTGACAACCTGTCCAGAATGGTTCGTAGCTAATGATTTGTACCCACCTCACCTTAAGTTGATAAAGCAGTGGGAAACGGTGAAATAATGAATGTTGTGAGTGCTTGGGTGATGCAGCTTTAAACTGTACTACAGTACTAACACAGAGACCTAAGCCTCAAATCTCACTGCAGCTTTCAGCAGCCCAGGCATCCACATTCAACTACTAGGCTATGTCTAAGGAGCAGACCGCTTAAGATCTGTGATGGATTGCGACCTTACTAGGACGTTCTATGTTGTGTTAATTGTTACCTGCTGGACCTGATCTTATAGATATAAAACATTTGAAAGAATTGCGGTTCTTTTATTAATTTTCATGTGGGAAATTTGGGTGTTACAACAGCTACAGTACAGTGTAAATAATCATAATATGTAAAATTATTAGAGTAAAACAATCAAGTTGAATAAAACATTTTAAACTTACAAATAGCTATATATGTGAACACTAGCTATACATACAAATAAACAGTGGTGCTTGGAAGTTTGTGAACCCTTTAGAATTTTCTAGTTCTGCTACAATATGACCGTAAACATCATCCGCTTTTTCATAAAAACTGAGTTTTTGATGCTCAACACACTAAATGGTTACAAAACCATCTCTTCAGAGTTTGGAAGAATCCGCTACTCTACAAATTGTCAGACAGATTAGGAACAAATGTTGGAATTTCACGGTCATTGTTGCCTTTTCCAGGAGCGGCCGACCAACAAAAAACAAGCTGTGTAATAGTCAGTATTGCTTATAGTAACTTTTAAGCAAATGAAGGCCTCTCTCAATGGTAAATATGTCTGTTATGAATGTCCATCATCAGGAGAACACTGAACAACAATGGTGTGCATGCAAGGTTACAAGGAGAAAACCACTGCTCTCCAAAAGACATTGCTGCCCATAGCCAGAAGGCTACTGGAAGAATATTTTATGGACTAATTAAACTTTGTGTTTGAAGAAAGGAAAACTTTGCATTCCTGCATAAAAACTTTCATGGTTTGGGTCTCTTTTTATGCACCTGGACCAAGTCGGCTAGCTGGTATGAATTGTATCAATGAACATGAACATGTCATGACATCTGCCCCTGAACTGAGTCTCAAGAGAAAGTGGGTCATGCAGCTACAGCGACTAAAGCAAATGACGTTCAATCAAAGAATGGTTAAAATAGTTTCAAGTGACCTTAATCGCATTGAAATATTCTGGGAGGACCTAAAACAAACAGTTCATGTGAGGAAACCAACCAACACCCTGGACTGATTAACAATTACTGGAAACATTTCGTTTCAGTTATTGCTGCATGGGAGTGCCACACCAGATATTGAAATCAAAGAATCATATATTTTTGCCCAGTGAAGTGAAAACTGAAGCACCTAATAGAAACCCATACCCACTCAGAGAGAACATTTAAGGTACTTTTTGCAGTGAGGCAAACTCTTATCTAGTTATCCAGTATTTTTACTAGAAAATCGACCAAAGCAAATGACTGCGGGTCAGTTTCCTCTTACAGTTCAAAAACACCAGTAAGGGTATTTATGAGTGTTCCCAAAGGGGAAGACTTGAGTAAGAAATTGAGAAATTCTGCCTGCTCCATAGGCAGATTGTCTGATAGATTTTAAGTGAATCGTAGATTTTGCATGTCTAGCAATTAGCATTCCTGGTTAGACTAATGAACCTAAACCCATCTGTCAAACTAAACTGCCCAGCTTTAATTCTGTTCATGTTAATTATTCAGTCTCATCAAACAAATGGACTATATCTGAAACGACCAAGGAAATAGTATATAGAGATATTGACTTGTTCCCTGGATAAATTGAGCGCTCCACCATCCGAGCAGGCATGACCAGTGACCACTGAGACTACACTTACATTTTAGTGTAACTTTATTCCAACATACTTAATAATTTCCAAGAGTCCCCCATGCTGCTGACACTCCATTTTTTTGCATCCCAGACGTCATTCAAAAATGTTGTGGCTTGGAGATCGGTTCATTTCTGGCCAGTAATGTAAAATGAAAACAGGCGAGGAGCAGAATAAATGGGAATCTCACAGAATCCTCCCAGTTCAGCATAGCACATAATACTGATTACTTCAGTCAAGAAAACACCACTGAACCAGACCACCCCAGCTTTTTTTAATGGGTAGGAAAGCCTCTAACTGTTCTCATGAGATCTACTCTTGTGAAGTAATTGTAGTATTGCTGAATGTGCCTTTTTCACAACAAAATGTATTTTCCCTTGGTTGTAACCCATACTGTAATATGTTCTGTCTGGAAAAAATGAGAATACTAATGTAATTTTCATGTTTGTTTGCCAAGCCAGTAATCGTGTATGTTGTCTGATTTTCATTCAAATTATAATAACAAGCACATTCTACTCAAACTGTAACACAAATACTTGCGCCATAATAAATCAATATTACAAACAACAATATCATTTACAATTGTGGTTGGATATGCTATATAAACTCTTTTTTCAGCTGTTAAATTGTCAAACTTGATTTAATGCATAACATCCATGATGACTGTGGAGTAACACATACTAGCACACAGAGCTTTGTTATATTCTATTTTTCCCCACTGTGCTTTTACACACTTGGGAATTATTCCTCCACATTTAACCCATTCCATGCAGTGAAACACACATTTACACACACAAGTGAACACGCATTAGGGGCCAGCTGTGAGCACATTAGGGGCCACATGCCCAGTGTAGTTAAGTGTTAAGTTCCTTGCTGAAGGGCACTTCAGCCTGTTGATTCTTTGAATCAAACCGCCAACCGTTAACACAAGCTTAGTTCTTGAACCACCATGCTACGACTGCCCCTGATTTGTATTCTGTCGTGCAACAGAATCCTGTGCAACTAGATTATCTGACTTAATCCCATATTAATTTAATATCGGATATTTTGTGTGAACTATCTCATAAGGGGTATTTCTTACTTTTTATTTTTCATGCTGGTCTGTAGTGCCTTCGTTTTCTCTAAGCATTTAGCATTTTGTTCTATAAAAGAAGACAAAGCAAAAAGTTTAAAGTTAAAAACAAAAAAAAACAGTTGAAAGTTGTGTAATTAATGAAGAATAAAGTGGCATCACAACAGGAAATAAAAACCGAAGTAATCCATCCATGGATGGCTGGACTTTGTATTAGTATAATAGTTATATTAACAAAGTTATTAATGTGTTTAACAAAGACACATTACAACTTTGATTTCCATATTGATTTGTTTTAGGTAAACCCTATTCAGAAGGTTGTCTGCCATTTTCCTGCATTTGCATTTCTGTTTGACTAAAATAAATAGCCATTTGAATAAGCAGGACATTTTTGACAGTTTTATTTTCATTGTGATTGATGCAAATGATTTTGACATGCTTGCTGTTGGTTTAAGTCGACTTCAGGCTGTAAAAAAATGTTTTAATCATGTCTGCTAAAAATCATTGAAAGGAAGCAGGAGATTCAGGTCTGTCTGGCTTCTTTCACCTTATAAAATCTGTTTTGTGGATCAGACTTTCAAAGGACCACTGTGGTTTGGGATTCAGAAATTTGCCATTTTGGATTTTGCCACTGTTCTTGCTGGAATGCTGAAATGAGTGCATAGTAAATAAAAGTGTTGAAATGTAAAAGTACACGTGCGGAAGTCATTAGAGTGTCTGGAAGTCTTGGTTGTCCAGCTACCTGGATATCAACTACATGTGAGAACAGAACAAACTAATGAAATAGCAGGTAGACTCATTTATTTATTTAAAATTATATATTTGGTCATAGTTTCCTCCTGGTTCGTGTTCATTTGGAATCATCACAAGCACTGAGTGCACGGCTGGGATAAAAACGAATGGCAGCATTAACTTGTATGTTTGCTCACAGTCAGAGGCATTGTGCAGTAGCTAGTCTACGTTGTTTTTGGGAGGTGAAGAGAACATCCGTGATAGAAACCACACAGACAGAAAATGGAAAACTCTTTTTAAACAGTAACCTGACACAAACATCAAACCCAGTTCTCTGTGATTCACGTTGTGTTATGGGATTTCCTCTCTAGCAGCTGTGCCCCATGCCACCCACTAATATTAGATTGACCATACAGAAATGATTTCTTGGGTAGACTGTCTAGTGACTCCCCCAGGATGTAAATAATATTTTTTTTTTACTATGTCCAGGTCTTAAAAAACATTCATATTACTTGATTATTGCACAGTGAGAGTAGTTACGTTTAGCTGCTTTGGGTTTACACAGTTTAAGGTAGCTGTGGCCTACTTGTCAGGAGTCCAATAAAATATTTTTATGAAAAAGCGCACCATATTTCAAACAACACCATGACTGCTGTATGTATAAACTTGGAAAACATTTTCTTCAAAAAACAAGTCTTATCAAAGATATTACTTTATATTTTTAATCTTTTAGACTTTTTTGTTTATTAGACCATGGAATAGAAAGGTTTGTAGTTTTATGGTTGGTTTGTGTATGTGTGTGTAGATATCTATCTATCTATCAGACCTGTCTGCCTATTCCTATCAATATATCTCTATATAAATTTAATTTCATTGTACAGTGTATATACTTGTTTATGCTGTACATATAACATTAAAACTCTTAAATTCTTGAATGTATAGTAGCTTTATTGAAAAATTGAGACAACCTTGGATTGAAATAAATCTTGTGCTGCAGCTTATCAAAATAATGCCAGAGAGTCAATGCCAATGTGTGGGTATGTGAAATCATAAAATGTATATTCATTTTGAATTACTTTAGCATTATACCATAATTTTTTTTAGCTTTTATAAGCTTTTCATGTTTCACAGAACTGTCATACTATTATCATTTCAACTCTAAGACAAAGTGCTTTTGATTTATAACTTCTTTTCAGTACCTTTCTTGGCATTGCTTTTTTACTCTTTCCACGTCTACCACATCCTCTGAAACGAGCAATAGCTTGTGTTTGCTTTTTCCATCTGCTATTAAAGCGAAAAACCACTGGCAAAGGAAAGAATTCAGAATGAGGTGCATTCATCCATTTCAGGTCAGTTTGGGTTATATTGTTTGCAAAAGAATAGCGTGTATTTAATAATTTAATAGCATGTTAATAATGATGAAATGGTCTTCATCGGAGAGCCAGGCAATTGTGAAGTATCTAATTCTGGGATAAAAAAAAATTGTTTAAATGTTGCTCTTGGCTTGAAGTCATTTGAGTTCATATTCATCCAACAAGCAACTTTTTCCAACAGATCATTTCATACATGATTCACTTTATCACACATTATATTCAAGTGAGTGAGACATTTACCTCCATTAAGACATAATTTGGTAATATAGGAAGACCTTCCTTCCTGGTCTTTTTGCCCCATTGCTTTTCTTCATGGGGAAATCGAACGAACTCAAGCATCAGTAGAACATTTTTAAAAGAACCGTGGACCTCCAGATGTGTGGTACTTCCTTGAGAAATATTCCCAAAGTTCTGAAGCTACCATATTCATCTGTCAAATTGTAGGACACAAGTGTAAATAGCATGAGATCAAACTTTCAAGAATGCATTCTTTCTTCTAAATATGAACATAATGTGCCTAGAATAGCAATCAAAGAACAATGTTGTTAAAATGCTGATGGAAGCTGGTACAAAACCATGTACACTATATGGCCAAAGCTGTTAAGTGACCATGAGCTTGTTGGACATCCCATTTTTACCGTAGAACATCAAATCTTCTGAGAAAACTTGAGCAGTTTTGGCAGCATAGGGGGAGTCTGATCGGTGTGTTAAAGGGTGCACACAAAGTCCACAAGTATTTTAAAAGGTTATATTTTAAAACATTATCTCTTAGAAATTCACAACATTGGTTTGGGTCCCTCCTGAGTGACTTTCATGTGATGGTCTGGGCCAGAATGACAGCACAGCATTTATTTGTCCCTTATTGTTTTGATGGTTCTGTTAACCAAATTAGTTAGTTTCACATGTGTAATGGCTGGCTCATCCTACAACTGGCAAACCAGAGCATGCTGACAGTTTTGTTTTCAACAAGACTGGGGTACCTACACATTTAACCATCCCTGTGCGTGATTTTTTCAACACAGTTTTTAGGAATCGTTGGTTCAGATGAGGATCACACGACAATCTAGCTCATCTTCCATGGCCTCCGAAAAGCCCTGATCTCACAACTCGGTGGCTCATTCGGCTATTCAATGATCATAGAAGGACACATGGACATAACTAAGATATAACCTTTCGCTTTTTAAATGCGCTTAAAGATAGCGGTATATTGACTTTGTGTGCACCCTTTACAATGTCAATGTTTTTATAGATATGCTTTGCTACCTCACCAACATTTTATTGTTTGTGTTTTGTTTTACTCAAGTAAGATGCTAGGGGGGTTTCAAGGGAGTTTTTTTTAAATAACAATTCTAATTATGACCGTAAATCATTAGTTAAAAGTACATACATTATTTTATAGTAGAATCTTATCATTTGTTTTGGCTCATAAACCAATTTGTATAATTCATTCACAAGGTTTTTACTATTTGTGGACCCTTGACTGACTGAATTTATAGTGATTTTATGTTGATTTACTCGAAGCAAATGTGCTGACTGTGTGTCTTTGGGAATAGCAGAAGTGAATCATTGGAAATTAGTGAGACATAATAACTTAATCATACAATGACTCAACCTACATCTTACTCTATGTAGTTGCAGCTGCTGTTTGCATTGGTCGCGACATAAAAACTGCTGCTGAACTTAACTTTGTACAAGAAAAACGCTACTGAATTCAATGATCATTCCACATAACTATGATCAAATAATTATGGGCTGCATATTTTTGTCACACTTCTGCTGAGAATAATAAACTAAAGTAATTTATTTTAAATCATTTTACAATGTCTGTGCCATGAACAATTTTTACAAGATTTCCGCTCTTACTTTTTGTTTATTTTTCCTGATTTTATCTTTGGTCCAATTGCTGTGTACATAGACACTCCCTCAAAGTACTCTTTCCCCACCTCTGTGCAGGTAGCGTCAGTCAGTCAGTATTTCTTTAGATTTGAGCGAGTTATTGTATAAGATGTACACATTTGGGGGACAAGTTGTGTATATGTTTAAATTTTTACTTTTATACATGTTTTTTTCTAAATATAGTCGCTAGTAAGAATACAAATGATTGATAAAAAGGCTGGATATTCTTACTAGGTTACCCATTATGTTTTTTTTTATTGCGGTCAGGCCTCAGTGACCACTAGAGTTGCTCTAAACCAGGGGTCACCAACCTTTTTGAAGCTGAGGGCTACTTTTGGGGTACCAACTAATGCGAAGGGCGACCAGTTTGATACACACTTGTGACGTCACAATAATAATTATATAATTAATTATAATAAATAATTAATAATTATATATTGTAACGTCCGTGGGTCGCGCGGAAAGGATGAGACGGATGTAAACAAAAGTCCAGTTTTATTAACACCTTCGGATAACTCGCGGTTACTTTCCGCCATCATTTTCCTCCTAGCATCGCCCGGAACATCGGAGCGCACACACACACACACGCACAACCACACCGCTTCACTCCTAAAAAACTCTCTCGTTCCCTACACACCTGCACTAGGCTCCTCCCTCCCCATGCGAAGCGGAATAACTAGAACATGTGAACAGAGCACCCCATAACATTAAACAAACACATAACCTATAACATTAAACAAATACATAACCTATAACATTACATAACCTATAACATTAAGCGATCGCTACAATATATTACATAGATTGTCATTTTCTAATTTACACCAATGCAAGTGTGATAAGTGTCACTATAATGAGCTATTTTTAGAACAGGCCCGCGGGCGACTCATGAGGTCCATTCGGGCGACCTGGTGCTCGCGGGCACCACATTGGTGACCCCTGCTGTAAGGACTAATAAAAATAAGCCTAATGAATTATATTATTAATTAATATAAGATTTCCATCTGATTCATGCATTAAGTCAGGAAGAAAAACACACTTACACAACTTGCCAGATTGCAACAGCCAAAAGCTGCCAAAGTGGATGAAAAGCGTCCAATCTGGCAACATCCTACAAAGCCCTTACTCAGCTTCGCATACCTGTGACATGATTTATAATGAATAGAAAACTATTCACATGGATACGTTCTTAGGAGCATGGGGACTCTGATCAATGTCTGATCTTTACACTCCCTCTCACCCCCAGAGTGCGAAGACAAGGAGGAATCTGAGGGCTCGGTGTGGGGGTTCGGCCAGGAGGGCGGCGCCATGCTGAAGACTCTGGATCCCATCCTGATCACCATCATCGTCATGAGCGCCGTGGGCGTCCTCCTGGGAGCCGTGTGCGGCGTAGTGCTCTACTGCTCCTGCTCCCACAACCCCGAGAGGAACCTCTCCGCCCTGGAGAACTACAACTTCGAGCTGGTGGACGGCGTCAAGCTGAAAAAAGACAAAGCGAGCGCACAGAAATCCTACACGGAAGCGTGAGGGCGGGGCCAGAAAGGGGCGGGATGATGGGGGGAAGGGATTACACGGACCCTGACGAAACGCAGGATGGGACGGGTTTGAAACGTTTCTGGTGGAACGGGATTTAGCCGCTATGGCTCTGTTTTAAGACTGAGCGGTGCTTTTCTCAGGGAGTGTCAGACAAACTGATCTGTAGAGGGCGCCGTGGAGAGGATCGTGTACAGTTTGGTCATCATAGCCGTTCTGATTCATCCATTTGTGATTCTTTTTTCGATACGATGGATGCTGGTGAGGCGACCAATCAAGATGAAAGTATTTATATCGTCCGAGTTTGGACTCCGTGAGGAGAACTGAGCGTGTGTGTGTGTGTGTGTGTGAGTATGTGTGTGTGTGTGTGTGTATGTGTGTGTGTGCATGCTACGGTATCCCTTGTGGCATACGTCTGATTCAAAGAGTGCCTTTTTCACGTTTCTACTTTCTTTTAATCACTTTCTTCTTATCCCAATGTCATCAGCACACGGCATGTCTTTTGACTGTTGGTCATCCGCTACAACAGTCTACCCAGTGGCACTTTTGAAATACGCCTCTCGTCTACAGTAGCGGTCAAACGTGTGCCATCCGACGCTTATAAAGCCATAACTAGTCCTGAAGGAGGTACCATAATCGAAACACCAAAAGCACAGATGGATCGGCCTCCTGATTTTTTTTTTGTGTTTTTTTTTAACTAGCGCCTCCTACTGAGCACAATACGCAACAGTTGCAGTTGGAGCAACATCTTAAATAATAATACAAAGTTTTTTTCATTTGTCATACCTACACAGAGGAGGAAAGAGAACTCAAATATTGTAGTCAAGTACTACAGAGTGTATCTATTTGGCAATTCGGCATTTTACGATTGACTATTTGGCATGTTTTTGGACTGTGGGAAGAAACCGCAACACTCTCCACACAGGGAACACACGCCATACCATCGAATCGAACCCGGCAAGATATTTATCCACATTTTTGAAGCCATTTATGTTTTAAAATTCATATTTGCAAAGGGTTACTGTGTACAGGGTTGCCAGATTTAACATTTTTGATGACTTTTGGCTGGAACGATTATCTGGCAATAACAGTACCAAGTTGTGTCTTTCCACTTCTGTTTGTTGGACGTTTGGGTCCAAAAGCACCGGGAGCTTTGAGCGTTAGTGACTGGATGAAAATAATAATGAGTAAAGTACTCATAATAATAAACATTTACCGTATTGTCCCGAGTATAAGTCGCACTTTTATCCATAATTTCGAACATAAAAAACTGTGGTGCTGCTTATTTGTGTGACCGATAAATGTTCAGTTGTAACAGAAACTTCAAATCTAACTGCACATTTATAACACAACATGTTATGATGCACATTTATAACACAACATGTTATGATGCAACATTTATAACACAACA
>JAOUQU010427018.1:0-10414 GCA_028566735.1 Ammoglanis amapaensis
CACACACACACACACACACACACACACACACACACACACACACACACACACACACACACACACACACACACCAAAACTTTAGATATAAACAAATAGCTGCCGTTCAACTAAAACTAATCTTATTGTTTTACATGAGTGATGAGACATTTATTTACGATTCATTTCATCATGCCACAACTGACATGTTGCTTTCACTGCTTAATGGCTGATTAATAGCACTTGAATGTGGTTTATGTGCTTCATTGGGTATTTTTGTTGAACTATTTGATAAACAAGTGTTTTCCGACTGAGTACTTGACTTTCTTCTGTGACTGATCCTATGAGAAACCAATGCACGTATTACAATGGTATGTATTACATTAATTATGGACTTGCATAATAAGAAGGACGTGGCCATAATGTTATGGCTGTATATTACGTTAAAAGCTTTCTTTTTTTAAACGACATCCTCTGCACTTATTATAAAGCTGGAGTGCTTATTTTACCAATAACTGCACAATAATAGCATTAATGTCTTGTAAAGGGATGTTTACATCTTTACATCTGGTTTGTTTGTCATGTTTGGGCCACCTGTTATCACTACGGGAGAAAAACAACTCTATAGTAAAACTATAGGTCAGTGACCGGAGTGTGGAGCTTTTCCATTGTTTCAAATATACCGGAAGGGGTGAGCATGTGAGGGACAACAGTTTGTGTAATCCTAACAAAGTTAGTGCTAGAAAGCAACAGCGATCTTCAGTCTTGTCTCACATGCATCAGTGGGACGTTGAAGACAAACAGGCAGCATCAAGCCTGTTCATTGGTTGAAGTATTCGGTGGGCCAGGGCTAAACTTTAAAAGTCACGGGAAGCACCTGTGTGTGATGCATTATCGCTCTGCTTACAGGCAGGGGGCTGCTGGCTGACGCAGAAATGTATTGTGGCTCTTTTTAACTCAAGACAAAGGTGTTTACAGTTAATCGAGCAAAACCTGCAGAACTCCTTAAAGGGGCCATTTTGGTGCTTTATTGGGGTTTTACATAGTAACGGCATTCGTGTTGATTTTGATAAATGATTGATTTTTAGTTGGCTCAAATTTAAGTCTCGATTCTCACATCTGGACTGTTTTGGAGTTTCCACAGTCTGCTCAGGAGTTTAATCCCAGCTTTATAATGCTGTGTTTCAGGAAGTTGAACCGAAAGCAAACTGGTTTAAGTGAAGGAATTACCAAATCGCTGTGGATTTCCTAATATTTATATGCTTGTAGTTCACACTGAAGTGTTACGGTCAGGATTCCTGTGGGGCGCATATGTATGTTTCTATTTTGTCGTGCAGTTAGAAATTCCCTTGTTTTTGCCTCTTGTCCTCACAGGACCGTACACACTCCAAAAATGTCCAAACCTAAATAAGTCACAGATTCCAAACATTTGGCGACCAAATTAAGCTGCCGGTTCATCCCAAATTATAACCAACGTAAAACATGATCGGCAAGCCAAATTATAGGCCTCGTTTCTAGTTTGTACGTCTCCATAATACTCAACACTGGGTCTGTAGAGAATTACAGACATCACTTTCGACTTGCTAAAAATATCTATCCTTACTCTGAACGCGCACGAGGGATTTCATACCCACACCGAAATGCTCAGCTGGAATTGTTTTGTGAACGATACGTTGTTGAAATAGATACTGTTGAGCTTTACAGTCAATCTTGTCATTGTTAATATCATACCACCGTTATGACCCGAATAAAATGCTGAGATGGTTTTTTAACTGTTCTGTAGTGCAGTTATGTATAATGTTTTAACCCTGAATATTTTAGAAATCAGTCAGGCTTCATTGTTGTCTCATAGCACGAAGTCTCGGGTTCGATTCCAGGGTCGACCCGGGGCTTTCAATGTGGCGTTTGCACGTTCTCTTTGTGTCTGCGTGGGTTTATTTTGAGTGCTCTGGTTTTCTCCCACATTCCAAAAACATGAAGGTAAGTCAAAATGAAGCTACAAAATTATCCACAACTTGTGTGAATGATTGTTTCCTGTCACAGGTGTTAAGTAGAAGTATAAAAACATTAATCAATGAACCAATGAACAATCAATAGCTTTAATGTTTTTTTGAGGCCTACATGGCATGCGGCCAGACTAGTTTTAGAAAATGTAATTGACCTTAGGTACCTAGACACTTAGTAGAATTGTTGTCTCGCATAAACAAGGGGGGGGGGGTGTGTGTGTCAGGTATCCAGTGTAAAAACTATGCCGGATCAACGATGCGCATCAGAAATCGTCGTAGGTGAAAACCCACACGAACACAGAGAACATTAAGTTCACCCAGGATTAGAACCCAGGATATTCTTGCTATTGTGCCACCCCAGATAAACTTTTGACTAATGAGTAATAAAGTTTCTGATGTGCCAAGTAAAGCCTATTTCTATAATTTCCAAAATGACTAAATAAAATGATTATATAGTCATAAATAGAATATGTGTATAAGATTTGTTTCAGACTCATACCCATTGTAACTACAGTGCGTTTTTTATTTATTTGTTATTTTTTAGTGGTTATTATCTTTGGATTTGAAAGCGTACTGAGAAAAATCATGCTTCACAGAGGTCATTCAGAGAGCTCAGCCCACACTCGACTGCTTGTGTGGATTGTTCACACCACAACGTCCTCTTTGTCCTTTACCGGGACAATGCATCTCTCGCTATTTATAGTCGACATTAAACCAAAACGTACCAACGAAGTAATAGAATACAGCAGACCGCAGATGAGGGTCTAATATGGTTGTCCCGTTCTTCATGCTTGCTCTCCTGCATCGATTCTTAGCAGGTCAAGCTGCAGATACTGTGTCGCTTTGTGGAAAGAGTGGCATGCCACTTGCTGCCCACATGATGAGGAACCCTCACCAACTATGTTACCGAGGCTGTTTGGATCACAATCTCTGGAACACTTGAAGTGCCGTTGTCACTTGACTTGGAGCTAATATAGATGGCTGGTCTGCTGTTCTTAACAGGATGAGCACTAACAGATCATGATAGGTTGGACACAACTTTACAGGCCTTTTTTTCGTCTGAAAGCTTTGTTTGTTTGTTCATTTGGTGTTTTACTATCTTTTTTTAAAATGTGTGTGACAGGAAATTCTCTACACAAGTTTCATCAGTACACAGTTCATCAAACAGCCATGGACAATGTTGTGCCTTCAAATAACCTGCCAGCACACAGACATCGGGAGAACGTGCAATTCCACACAGAAAGGACCCAGACTGCCTCACTTTAACTAAATGACAATTTAATGAATAGCTTTCTTTTTATTTCTGTCGTGTTAATTAATTACACTGATTTTAAATGGGTGGTGTTTGGCTTAGTGGGCAGCACAATCACATCACAGCTTATCATTAGGTTTGTTACTTTCCTTTGTCCAGGGTTTAGGTTTTTTCTCTCTGGGGATAGCATGTTTACCACTGCTACGTCCTATTTAGGGTCACGGTGGGACACACTGGGTAAATACACTAATTATGACCCCAAACAAAGATATATATCAATCATGAATTTAAAAACAATTCCAACCAGTGACTGCTTCTGTGAATATAGTAGGTATGTTTATGGGTTTAGGTGTGATCTGTGGGTGTTTATGTTTGTCCATGTGGTGAGGAATTGTAATACATCATGTCACTTATCAAACGAGAGGTCTGAGTTCAGAGTCTTTTACATTCCACAGCAATTTTGTTTAGTTTCTGTAATGAACTCCAGCATTTTTCTTCGAAGCAGATTACATTCAGATGACTAAACTTAAAACAATTCCGCCATAATCAAATATTGTGACTATGATTATGATGACAGTCTGTCATGGGATCTGACTTCACTGTTGGCTCCGGGCTCAGATCATTCAACTGAGGTAATCGAATACAGCAGACGGCTTACCAACATAGAGCTGCCCAAGTTCAGTCTGGCTGCTGTTCTCTCTAAAGATACCCCCAATGGACCTAAAATAAGCTTAAGAAGACATTACTGTCTTAATCAGACAGGTCTGCAGGAACGGGTCAGTTCTGTACTAGCTCATGTTTGTCATGTTCACTGTAAGGAAACTGTTTCTCTGTCCAGTGAAATTCTTACTTATATGTCCACGCTGGATGTCAACGTATAAATGATAACCGTAATACTCAGATCAATTATGAAATGAAATGAAGAAATAATAAAATCGGAAATAAAACTGTCATGTACTTTGTGAAGTAGTGTGCTACATTGGCTATATTTCAACAGTCTAAAGGTGATTGTATAAGTTTCAGCCGGAGTAAAGTATAGTTACATGTGCTAAACAAATGACAATAGTATAAACATACATGTGCTGATGTTTGCACAATAGGTAAACAGGTAAGTACAGTGTATTGTAATTATGCATATGAAGAGTCTAATAATAATAGGAAAAACAAATAGTTTGAAACAGATTTTAGTTTTGTTGTTTGAATTTGAGTCTCAGCCAGGCAGATTGTATCAGTTCCGAGAGTCCTCAATACAATTTTAGCCTCATCGTTGTCTTCAATAGGTTTCAGTCCCTTTTGTGTGCAGGTATGCAGCTTTCATGTTTATCTATTTTGTTCTGGAAATATTTTGCATACTTGGCATATTTTCTTTTTTTTTTTTGTCTGGCACCTGTCCCAATCTGGTTATATGGAGAGCATCCCGCTCTTCCATCCTCTATACGTTTCAGTGTTTCAGATTTCCTGCCTGCTATTGTGTCTAGTGCTGGATTGGGACATCCTGGTTTAAGCCTTCAGGTTCTGTCTTCATTTTCGTTTTTACTCCTCGCTTACTTTTTGGTTTTCTCCGTCTTTCCTTCCACTTCATTTCAGCACGTCGCTCATATCCTCATATAGTGACGTTACATGTTAACGTGATGTCTGCAACATACTACCAGGGTTTCTGATGCTTCTGTTTATGTGTTTGGTGACGAATCGGTGACAAACGCAACCATTACTGTAGAAGAATGTGAAATGCAATACACGTCATCGCTTGTTTGTAGTAACATGCAGGGCTGGTGCAAGATTTTTGGTACTCGATCTCTATACCTAAAAACAATACCTTGTCTGTGTAGGTTTACTCTTTCAGGTTTTCTCTAACAGTCCAGAAATATGGAAGGAAGGTGAATTTGAGATACAACTTTAACTTGATAAAACTTGTGTAGTGAATAACTACACAATGTAAAAATACTAATAAAGAAAACAAGATTTTAAATTACACTAAATTCCAGCTTAAATCATCAAAATATCATCAATATGAAGATGTTTTAACAACAGAAGTTTAAAATGCAGTCCTTCGCAGAACATATAGTTACAAAACATTACAGGATTTAGGCCAGGTTAGGTTAGTATACGGATACAACTGTACTTAAACGTTTGGTGGCTGGTCTGCTAAGAGGGTCGTGGGGATACTGAGACATTTATAGCAATGGGCTCCACTTTGTGTCCCTTCTCAGCACCTAGTTTGACCTCATCTTTCCAGAAGCCAGCCGAGATACAAGTTAACCTTAATAACTTTCACCTCCAGTCAGGCCATTACACACAGCTTCCTGGAGTGTTCTACACCCCCCTCCCTCTGACCATAACATTCTGAACCGAGTGAGTGGCGAAGGAGACGGATGTGTGCCATTTCCTGTCCTCTGATGAGAGGATGAAGTAGTAGCTGAGAGAGGACATCCTGCTCATGGTCAACAATGCACCAGCCATTTTAGGTTTATAAACGAACGTAACACCGGCACCTGGCGACCTCCTTCGTGAATGTCCCATCTCACCTTTTTTCCAGTAATAATCAAAACACCGGGACGTGCCGTTTGACATGCACCAGTTTTCACAACAATTGTTCCTGTTGTCTTTTATTTGTACAGTTAATCTTTTCAAGTGTCGGTAATGATGCTTTTTTTAAGATCCAAGTGCTTTCCACTGTGAGCTTCGGTTTCCTCACAGTATAAATTAATAAATAAATTATTGTACACACCCCTGTACAATTAACAAATCATGCGTGAACTACATAAAATGTGTGAAACAAGCGCTGGTGATGGAAGGAATGGCGTTCAAAGTGGCTTTACTTTTTGGATGACGTGTAGTGACTTGTTTACTAGCAATCTCCTCTAAAAGTGAGAAGGGCATGAATTCGATTCCCAGGTGGAATGAGTGCTTCCTGCTTGATGTTTGTACTCATCACACAAGATTCATTATTTCAAAGCTGTCCATTGTCAACCAAACGCATTACTTATTTTTTTTATATTGTTTTTCATAATGTAATTATTTTCTAAGAGAAAACTTTTGTGTTGTGTATCTTATCGCATTGTTGTAAACGACTAAACGGTGCGGTGATCACATGACTACTGGATCGTATTTGTAGCATCTCTGATCTGCTTTCTGCTCTTTTCTCTCTGTCCACAGTTCTGTCAGCCAGGAGGATGGAGGCTGTCTCATGAAAGGAAACCACCTACCTTTTTTACAGTAGTGCTAACCGACATCGAGTCAGACAGACACTACTGCTCCTGTCTGACCTTCTACGAGGCTGAGGTCAACCTGCAGGTGAGCCTGTAATCACACGGTGTTTATCAGTGACCCGAGAATGTTCTTTGAAAGGTTCTCTCCTTAAGGCTTCTTATAAAGTTAGTTTGTAAGACTGCTGGGATTTTTGGAAGTCATGAGGAGGCCAGTGCTGCCAGTGGATGAATCAGTGATGTAAAATTTTGTTTGACATGCACTTGTATAACAAGTCGTTTTGTTTGTCATAATTGTGGCTATAGAGTGTAAACTTGACATGCAAATCCCAATAAATCACATGATTTAACATGTAATAAACATATTACGTGTTTATTAAACTCTTATTGTGCAATATTAATCTATAGCTAATGTACAAACAAGAACCACTGTTGTGTAAAAACTTTGTTCATTAAAAAAAAAATACATTTGCAAACAAGTTTTTGGAATTGATCTACAACACTTTAGGTACCGATGGTCCAATTTACCGGATTCGACTGTATTTTAGTCATAAATGGGAATTCAATACTCAAGATTGAGGCTTGAAGTGAATTGCACAGATTGTATTTATTATGCAACTGTAAATGCTTTATTTGAGTGACTGGCTCACAGTTAGTCAGGATTTTAGAATAAGGTTTTGTCGATTTCCTCTCAGTGAGAGCTTTCTATCTAAACTCGTTACTTGCATGATTGTTTCCAGTTACGGTCTTAAGGAAGGAATTTAACGAACTGCTCTAATAAAGAGCAGTTCAGAAATAAAACCCATGGACTTGCGCATGGACTGCACACTGTTTGTTAATAATATTTACTGTGTCAAACATCCTGGAAGTGCTTTTTAAAAGTGGAATGACTTTAATTATTGGAGCGTTTGTTCAAGCACGGAATTGCAAAACAGTGAATCATGGTCTTTTATTACTAGACTATCGGAAGTTTTTGTTTGTTTACTACCGTGTTCGGGGAATTTACTTGGTCATCACTTGTAACTGGCTCCCAATTCAGGGTCCGCATCTTTCAAGGGACAGGTAGGACGCACAAGGCAAAACTCAAATGGGACAGTCTGCCCTATGGATTATTTCCTGTTTATTTCACGAGTTTACTAGTGAACAATTTGCATTCTCTTACCATTTCATTCATGGTTTCATACCAGGTATTTAGTTTTGACTATTTTACACTAACTCTTTTCTGACCAGTAACAGTTAATGGTCTTTAACTTGCATGATCAATGTGGACTGTAGGTCTGACTTCTGGTCTGTGTATTTCAATTGCAATTTTTTAAATTCAAGAAATACCACTGGCAATTATTGGAGTGAACATTGGTAATGGTGCATCTCGAAGCAAACCATTTATAACCTTAACCATGACCGTCGATCTGGCCACATTTATGGAGCTGTTATTACAAAATTCCAAGTGGTTAACCCACTTTTTATTGACATTTCTTAGTTTAATGGAACATCCTCTGGTCACTGTGCAGACTTTGCAGTGGTTTGGCTTGGATGACAGTACATCAGGTTCTGAGGCTACGATAACTTCTAGCTGTCTGTTGGTTCTGCCTCCCTCTGGTCTCCTGCTGGATTCATCCTCTTTTTACCGTCTCTCACAATGAGTTGTTTTAATGCTCATCACCTGTGCTTTGTGTGCTGATGCCAAGTCTACAGCCACCCAGATGCACACAGCTGTTGAGTAGGCATCGCCAAGGTGCCATCTTAGCAGATGGTCACTTTGGTTTTATGAAAATAGCTTTAAATGCTATTCAAGACTCATTTTAAGACCTGAACACTTGGACACAGACTCTTGAATCATAAGAAGAATTTAAAAGGATGACTTCTTGGTTTAATTATTTAGTGCAGCTCACAGAATGTTCTCACAGTCCAAGAACATTCGAGGCGATAATTGAAGATTATTGGCAACTCATCTATGAATATGCTCCTTATAATCTTGTGAACTGATGAATCTTGTGTACTGAGTAAACACCATATGTCAGTCATGAATGTAACCAAAGTGTAAACACATGTTATAATCTAAACAAACAAATATATTAGTTTGAATACCGTAATTTATTTACATACATGACCTACAGCTAGCCAAAATGCATTCACGGCTGCACGTGATAGGAGGAAAGGAGTTAGCACTTATAATTGCTGTCAGTGTTAGTGGAGAGGAAACACGGCTCAATTGTGCAATTGGATAGGCTTAAAAGTTGGCCGAAAAATTAAAGAAAATGTTAAAACGGACCCGTTTTCATTTCGTCTAGTTCGGTCACATCTACCACAAGCATGTCCTCGTTGACTGCACTCTATTACAAGCAAATGTGTGTTTAACTTTCAGCATCACTTACAATCGAGTGAGATTTAAATGGCACACAACAAACCCATTTTACATAATTACTACCCGATTTAGCATATGGATCTTTTTATGAGACATAAAGACAAAGAATCTGTAACCAAAACCAGACCGTGGTCTCCAGCAAGCATACTCTGATTATCAAAAGCAAAAGTCCAAATCGTTTTATTTTTTGACAGATCAACTTTTAACTCACAATTACAAAAAGTGTCAAGTATTTACACAAATATCCATGTTATCGGATTCGAAGAAGCTGTTATGGAATGTGTTTTCTTTCATAATTGAGCCAAATCCCTCCAATAATGCAGAAATGTGTTTCTGATCTGAGGAGTATTTTAATCCCTCACTAACCACATTCAACCTTTTGTCACGGCACTCGTATGCACGTTTTCATTGTCTGAGCGAACTTATAAAACATTTCAAGCAACAAGTTATCTTACGTGGGCACCAATATCAGCGTCTACACATTATTAAGGGTTCGAGAGACAATCAGAACCAGATCATTAGCAGAACATTTACTGAACATTTATTATTCTGTGATCAGTCATAGTAGAAATTTGTCATTTTGCAACAGGAATGTCATCACGAATCCACCTTCCTTCTTCACAGCCTGACAACCAGCCAGTTGTGTGACATCATTTGATCCCAGGCTTGCTTTTTTATATTTGTTTTGCATCCATCTTTTTAACAAGAAACTTCTGGTTGCCCCCAAAACATATTTTAACAATTCAGCACATGAAATCTTCAGATTATTCACACAATGTTTCATGACTGAATTCAAAATAGATTCCTTTTAAAACCCAACACGAGGCCCAATTAAACATCCAGCTTCTGTGGCTTAACTGCATGACTCCATGACTGCATGGGTTTGATTTCTTTTAGACGTCTAGGCACACAATCAAAATTCCATTTTCTGCAGTGGATTTGCTGCAATTCTTTTATGTGGACACACCCGTCATATTAGCAGTAATGACATGTATGTACTATTGTTTTTTTTTCTTCATGATCGAAAGACACTGCAAAACGATGGCGACGAAGATGAGGAAGATGATGGTCTGATCCAGCCAGCTGAAGCATTTGCACCCAAAAGTCTGATCTTGGTTTCCAGGCTGGATTATCCAGAAATCTTTAGGGTATTTTACACCAACTACATCGATAGTTTCTATTAACAAATGCTTTTCTGATTTGGTTAAGCAGTCCAATGCCATTTTTCTGACACCATTAATCGAGTAACATAACATGGAATTTAGGATTTAGATGATTTAAATGTTGGGTATCGGCATCCACTACTTTATTAATTCTGTTAGTTCACGACTGAAGTGCTCTTGAGCAAGATATTGAACAATTAAACCCGGATGCCGTGGTTAGGACTGCCCACTGTGCCAGGCAGGTTTGTTTACTCGTGTGTGTGTGTGTGTGTGTGTGTGTGTGTGTGTGTGTGTGTGTGTGTGTGTAAATGTGTGTGTGTAAATGTGTGTGTGTAAATGTGTGTGTAAATGTGTGTGTAAATGTGTGTTAGTAGGGCTGTCCACGACCAAGGATTTTGTTGGTCGACCAGTGGTCGTCATTTACTCCATCTAATCGACTAATAGTC
>JAOUQU010427027.1:0-10414 GCA_028566735.1 Ammoglanis amapaensis
TTGTCGTCAGGAAGGGCATCCGGATGGAAAACTCTGCTCCAAACATTAACGTCCGACCCCAGGAACTGGGAAAACGGTTGATAAACGAATAGATAGAGAGAATTTGTTTTTAGCGTGTGTAAAATCTGGTGTTCTATATGTTATATGTTATAAGTAATTATGTTATGTGTTTGCTGCCTTTTGGCCAGGACTCCTTTGATATTTTTTTTTAATCTCAATGGGATAATGCCTGGTAAAATAAAACATCTATTCTATATTAAATCTGATCATGGAGCAACATGGAAAACCATCCTGTGGTGCAACGTTCACCTCGGGAAGCAGAAGCATTTATAACGTTCATCTTCTCATTTTTGAGTTTTCACGCGCGATCAGTTGGACATAAGATCACCATGTGCAAAATTCCAAAAGTCACTGACTTGGAGTAAATTTCATACTTAACGTAGGATACATTGGAAATATATGATGAATCTTCTGTCTTCCTACTTTCTACTTTCCGCTGGATGAAACATGATAGTTTGCTCACTGGTTCGGTGGAAATGAACTGACAGAACAGTACAACTGCATGATTTCACTATCTACAGTCCATACAATTTGTAATAGATTTAGATAATGTAATGATCAGTGGTGGCTGCTGGTCTTCGAAAGAGAGGAAGATCATTGCTGGATTACATCATAAATCATCCCGGTGATTAAGTGACGATGTCGATCTCAGAATTGCTTCAATCAAAATGGGATTCGACCATTCGGCTGACCTTACAATTATGTTACGGAAGCTCCGCATCCAGACCTGTTTACGGCTCTATTCTCACTCCTAAAGATGCTCGGCATCCAGGGGACGGGACACAAACGTGACATCTATCTAATAGTCGGCGTTTGAAAGCAAGTAGTGAATAGAAGCTCAGCTTCTACAGGCAAATGCATCGTGAACAAAAATGTTGCTGATTCAGAAGGAACTCATTTCCGAGATGAAAGTCTTCTAACATATTTGTAGTCAATTAAATGTTAACACAACTGTACATATCGGACTACTTCATTTTTGGACATTTTAGGAAAAGCTGAGCTACACTGGCAGTATTTGGACAGTTACATGGACGGATGGATGGAAAGTTTATTGATCGCTTCAATGGAGATTGAAGGTCCAAGCAACAAGGGAGGAGTGTTGGGACTCGGCTCCGAAAAAAACTAAACTTCATTAATAGGTGATAAAACAAAGAACCCCAGAACTAGACTGTGCTCCTACTACTGGAATGACAGCCGCCTCATATAGCGCCACATCTGTTGTATTAATAGAAGTATCAGGAGAACACTTTAGTATGCTACCTTGGTACTAGCTGTACAGTTCGGTGGAAGTTTTTATGGTTACGGCTCATTACAGTATCACAATAGAAATACATATGAACTTAGATGGTATGCACAGAGCACAGATTGTAACCCCCGCCAACACCTCGAAAATAAATCGAGACACACTGTTATGAGACGAGTTATCACCTCGTATGATGTTCTTATGGCTGAGTAGAAGCGAATCCCAGCTGTCATGTTTCATCTGGTGGAAACTCCAGTGTCAAGTATGTTCAGAAACAGTAGCAGATAGTAAAGCAGATCTGTATACATCTGTATATTTCCAAAAGTAGCTCCTGAAATATATTTGTTTCTTAATCTTAGTTTTATATTATGTATTATTTTTTCTTTAAGACTTGTATTAATTCCAGAGTGAATATTAACGCCGACAATCACTGCAGATTTTTCTCAGCTTAGGCTGATCTCAGATGGACCACTAGGGGTAAACCCCTACCCGCTATAAAGCACCTGATTTAAACACATAAACACTAACATCGGGGAAATTCCACCCGTAGCGTTGGGTAAAAATCACTCATGCGAGGAGTGAATCAAGCAAACCATTAATGACATCAGTGTGCGTCCTGAATCTACACAAAGTCCCACAGTGTAACTCAGACAACAGCAACACAATGTAAATCACATGATAGAAATTGTGTGGGTGAAAATCACCCGGTGTTTGTGTTCTAAAGTTATAACGTGTGCTTGTATGAGGATTATAGAGAAACTCTGAGTAAACGGTGTGATGGTTAGTATCAGGACTTTTTATTTTCTGGCTGCAGCAGCAATAAAAGTTATAAAAAGTTATAACAGCTATCTACTCTTCCATCGTTCAGACATGGCTAATAGGTCTGTTGAGCGTCTGACCGAGACTCTCAAGGCTCTGATTTTGGCAGTGGTGTCCAAGTATTTGATTGCCGCACCATCCAAAGCATCTAGTATAGTCATTTAAAAAAAAAAAAAACAATCATTCTGTACTACTGCCTTCAGGTGAAATCTGGAATTGCTCCTACACGGGTCACATTTATTTAATACAGTGTAGACAAATATGTCACGATCTATTGTTGAGAATACATATTGGTTAATACATGTATATATCTAGTTATGATACCGGTCCAGATTGTTCGAATGAAGCCGTGCAAGTCATTTCTGATTTTTTAGTTTGCATAACACCCCCCATCTCCCCGCCACCAATCCTCCCCACCACCAATCCTCCCCACCATTGTTATATTACACTGCCATTCCTATTAACACCAACCTTTATCAGTTGTCCTTTGAAAAGGTCAGCAGCAAACATAAATTAGCTCCGGTGTCACTGCGTGTGTTGGGGATATATTAGTTAATATAAGTGGACGTTCCAGCTGAGAGCTGGAGTTTCTAGCTTCTAACTTCTTTCTGTAAGGAAGATCTGTCACTTAGGTTCAATTTTAACTCTTTTCCACCCACGTAAAGATGAGTTTTGATGACCCTGTAACAATAATGACGTGTTTCGAGACCTTTAGTATTTCTATAAAAACGTAATTTGAGGACCATTAGAACAAGTTCAGCTAAAACCTTTTTCTTTTTTAAATGTATATGTCTTCATGGAGACGGCTTAGTGCATACGGTACAGGGCTAGAGACCAGACGGTTGCTGGTTCAATTCCCACAACTACCAAGTTGCCACTGTTCGTAAGTCCTTTAACCCTCAATTGCTTAAAACAGGGCTCCATCACAAGTATAAGTTGCATAAATGGATAAAGGCGCCAGCTTATTGACATATATCTGAGTCCAAGGGGGACATCAGGATCATAAACGTCTAAGGTTGTACATATAAAAGGCTTATTTTGTCCAGTGTAAGAGTTGTTTCTCTTGAGTGCACTTGGTAAATAGGTCTCGTCCGGATTATACTAACTATAGTTTGAGATTTAAGCTTCTGTGATTCAAAATAATCCTGCAGAATCTAGTATAAATCTAAACTGAATATGTTTTTCAGCAACAGCAGCATTACTTCATCACCATGCTTGCGATGTTTGGAAACAAACAGCGTGTATTATTCCAACAGAGCGATATAGAAATCGTAATTAGGTCTGAATGTGTTGTAAATTTTTCCACGCATGTGGCTGCTGCTTACACAGAACGTAACACACAGTAAAGCAAATCACTGCCAAGACTTTCTTTTTCTTGCTCAGTGGCCTTGAGCTGTCATTAATGCTTTATGCCTGATAGAAATCTTCAGAAAAGCAATTAACACTGTCAAAAACATATGCAAATCGGAAAACAGCTACTTAAAGTGACAGACTGGTACAGGATGGAGGAGTGATCAGGGACAGATGTTTCATAAACAGCGCAGGACAATTCAACCAGCCACAACCATAACACCATGTAGGACGGCAAAGATATTTAAATAATACTTTAGATTTATGATATTTTCTTTTGCCTGTAGAAAGATATTTTATGATATTTCCTTTTGCCTTGATTTGAGAATTTCACTATTCCAAGCCCCATTTTCCACTACGATTGCTTTTATACGAAATCCAAACCTTAATTTAAAATACAAAATGATATTAAATTAAATGATTTTAGTAAATTAGACTATTTTTCATGATTTGGCACTGAGTTGACGGAGACGTTTGAATCAGTATAGTATAAAACCATCCATCCATCCATCTATCTTATTTAGAGTCGCGGTGCAACACCCACTGGGTGAATACAATAAATATCTGAACAGGTCGCCAGACGAAGACAAACAGAACAGTTTCAATATCGCCAATAAACCTGCATGTCTTTGGAAACCGTAGTACCCAAAGGAAACCCATGCAGATGGGTGGAGAACATGCAAACTCCATACAGAAAGACTCGGATTGTCTTTATTTAGTTAGTT
The DNA here is from genome assembly GCA_028566735.1 of Ammoglanis amapaensis. Lineage (NCBI taxonomy): Eukaryota > Metazoa > Chordata > Actinopteri > Siluriformes > Trichomycteridae > Ammoglanis > Ammoglanis amapaensis. The sequence continues at coordinate 4,198 of JAOUQU010427027.1, forward strand.
GATTTGGCTACTGACAACCGATGTTTTCATAGGAGTATATGAACACATATAAAAACATAAAAAAATACAAAAAAATAAAAATGTGTATAGAATTCTAAGTGTCTAAAAATGTTTCTGCACGATTTTGATAATTGTATCATGTTCACATTCATACATTTTCAGCATTTTGCAGCCTCCTTTATACAAAGCGACTGAAATTTACAATTGAAGATAATTCTTGAGCAATTGAGGGTTAAAGGCCTTGCTCGAGGGCCCAACATTGGCAACTTGGTAGTTGTGGAGCTCTGTAAAGCATCACGTGTGGTGTCTCCTGCCCTGTAAAGTCTCCTCTGTTGCAAATGAAAGGCAAGAGAGCTCTATAAAAGAAAATCCAGCGCTGAAAATGGGTGTCCTTACAAGCCTGGTGTATTTCTTTGATCAGTTCAGTCAACACACAGGAGTAATAAATAATCCTGTTCAAAAGCAGTCGCGGGTAGGAAGATGATCCTGGAGTGTTTTTTTTTTCTTCTACACACCAAGCTTTTCACCTACACAAAGAATACGGCATTTATCTGCAAGCTTAACCAAGTTAAATAATGAACTATTTTTTAGATTCTTTTCTCTCGTGTTTAAATATGACATAAAAATAGTGTAAGCTGTGATTTGGTGGTTAGAGAACTGGATTTGCGATCGGAAGGTTGTCGATTCGATTCAGAAAGCCGACGAGATACGACCGAAAGTGCCCTTGAGCGTGCTACGTAACTACCACATCTTTTTGCATAAAGGATGAGATATGGCTCGGTTAAAACGTGTGGGGGCCGAACATTCAGCCAAACATTATTTGAACCATTAACATTAAACTTTTAAAACATTTTTAAAAATGATTTCGCTCTTAAACCAGCTCGGAATTTAGCGGCTGCCGTGATGTTCAGCAGAAAAATGTCCACAGAACAAAACGAGTTGTGAACGTCTTTATTTAATACAAAACATAACAGACGAGTTTTTCAAAATGCCGGTTCATTTTTCTACAAAATGATGACACGACTTCAGCGGTCCATTCTGCTAGAGAACAAAACCTTCACGTCGTCTACTGCCATCGTGTGGTGAAATATAAAATAGCATTTTTGTATGCGTGCATATTATACTGCGGTCATTATTACTGATGGACTGCATGTTATCGATTTTATGATACAGGCTGCAGGCCCCCGGGCCAAACTTTGGACCTACATGCTCCCTGGATTCTGTAGCTACGACTCTGCCCACTTTGCTCACTACTGCCCCCGTCCATTGCATGTTTACTAGTAAAACTGATGTAATTCACTTGATATCAAAATCGTACTAAGACAAATGAGACGAGAAAATAATTCCAAACGTACCACATACAGAGACACGGATCATAAAGTTCATATTGCTGGAAAAGATCTGTGTTTGCAAATGTATCCCCCTACCGAAAAAAAAAATAGTAGCACGAAATGTCATTTATCAAGCAATGTTTTCTTAGACTAGTGTTATGTTGACCAGGGAACGATGGTTTTGCTCCAGAGTATCCGAGTTGCCCCTTTCGGCCTATCTTGTCCTGCAAGATGCCGGTTCAAATCACATTTCTTGTATTTCTCAGCCATGTTTCCCATCAGGATGCAACCAATCTGACAATAACTCGACTTCCAACTTATCACAAGCATGCACACCTGACACACAACCTCCACCTACTTACCACACATAAATAATTGTTTATTTAATGGTCACAGTAAGTCAATTTTACAATTGAAGTTTACAATTGTTGTTTATGTTTATATCTATTTTCATTAGCTTGTTAACTGTAATTTCGAGTGTTGGGATGGAGTAGTTACAAAGCATTTCACTGCCGGTTGTACTGTGTATAACTATGTATATGACAAATAAAGTTTGATTTGAAGTCTGACTTATGAGGCAACTTATTAGGCCGGACCCACATCATACAGACTACCAATTACCACACACACACACAACGGACATGGTGGTTAATTTGCCTGGTGCAGGTTACGTCAGTCTTGCCAATAAGATGTTAGACCTAGACATGATCTGTGGTAAGGATGTACTTCAGTTAGTTAACTAATGCCGGTAATGAGTTAAGAATCGATTCCCTTGAATAGCAATTTGAATCATCGCTCGTGTTTGAAAGCTGGTGTAATTTGAGACTCCCTATCGTAAAGAATCCTAATCCACCAGTCATGCAGAGAACACACCACAACAATCTCACGACTCCATATTGTTATAAATCTTGTGCGACTTACTCACAACTAATCACTACATTCGGTAACTATTTCAATCCTGCTGGTTGTCTCCTTGATCGATTGAGGACGAGGCCACGTGGAGTCTCTCTCTTCTTCAGATTGGATCTTCACCACTCTTCCAAGATAAGTGCAGGCAGGGATGCGACAGTCGAAAGGCTTTCCCATCTGCCTCACGCAACCTGTCTGGTCGCTTCTCCTTCCTGCTGCCCGAGTAATATATTATTTTCGGTTTTCCAAAAGTCCATTAGGTCCTGGCGGTAGGCCATCTTGTCTCCCGCAGACAGAGATAAAGATGTGGTGGAGTGTAGTGTGGGTCAGCTGAATGAGAATGAGCAGCCAGTCTCAGGAGCCTACTGTGAAAAACAGACAAATTTACAGTGCGCTCAAAGCCGGTGCGACCCCGATGTGAACGTCTCCATACCCCGTCTCCCGCAGCCCAGTGTTTCTTTAACTCGTTTACTATTCTATAATTGAACTTCGGCGCCGGAGCAAAAGAAACGGAAGAAACGAGCAGGATTTCACCTCCGTAGGAATACAGATGCCAAACGAAATGATCCAATTTGGGTCGCCATGAAGCCTTGTTGAGCAGGAGATTAATCTAATCTTTCAGAGGCGTTTTATCTTTCAGAAGCTTTCTCTGGCATTGATGTTTCGCGCTTTCATAACCTTTATCCGTATTTTACTGGATGAGATTATGCCCTTTGCATCGTCTTTCCCTTCTCATCTTCTTATCCTCTTTCCCTCGTCGGTAATGCCCTTCCATTTGTACTTTCCAGCAGCACAATTTATCTGGAGAGGCTCATTAAAAGTGTGAGTTGGAACACTTTGCGGGTGCAAGAGCAATAACAATGTGCGGGATACATTCGTCTTAACACGTAAAGGCAGCCTTACGCGGTACACGGCCTAAATAAAAAAAAAAATTGTACACTGCGATATGATTAATGCCAAACCTCCTATTTAAATTCCTGCAGAGCATGAGGACAGAAAAGGACAGAAAAAAAACAATATTGATCCCCTCGTGTTCACATCATGCATAAATGATTTCAAGTGTTGGCAAAACAAAGTGGTGCTTTGCAAGTTTATAACGTTTTAATAGCGATAGTTGTTCGACTTCCAGCTCCAGTGGTTTCAGATGCCTAGCAACAACTCCAGACTGAATCAATCAGAAGACGAGAAGATTCTCAGCTGATTCCGTGTAAAGCTGCTTTCCATTCTTTCCCATCTCGTCCTCAATTTGTCTCTTTCCGCTGATGTGCAATCGCAATTATCCGGCCATTCACCCCTCAATCATCCTCCTTCCACAGAAAGAAAACAAGTCAACACAGTCGTCTGTTCTCTTAACCTCAGGGACTGTCGAAAACTACACGCTTTACACTCGAGCACTGGCTGTGATCGCACTTTAAGCAGTAGCTACTCAACGATCACTCTTCATGGTCCAAAATGTGTATCCTAGTGTTTACTTCAGCAGATAAATGCTGCTTAATGTGTACCGATTTGGTCAATACCCAGCAAAAAAGAGGGGTGGGGCATGGGAAGTGACAAATACCAACTCAGGCTGGACAGCGCCACTTGTTTCCAGACGTACGCATATGTTAGTAGACATCATTACTAGACACTAGTCACCTTGAATTACTGAACCGCAAGGACACAATGAGCACGAGGTATAAAAGCATCAGTGACATGGTAGCAACACTCTCGCTTTATACGCTGCATTTTAAAGCAGCAGGTTTGAAGGAACTGGAGTACCGAAAGGACAACTTTAGTGTCAGGAGTGCCCAACAGGTCGCGCTACATCATACAGGTCAGCAAATAAACATAAAATCTGACCATTCTTCCTTTCATTTGTGTTTTTCTTACAATACACAATAAATCAGATGATTTCAAGGCACAATTTAGCTCTTTTTCCTTTGCAATCGACACTGTTGGCAAAAATGAGCAAGCCCAAGCACAAAGAAGCAAAACAACAACAACAACCCAGATCACAAGGCAAGACAAATGCAAAGACAAGTGTTTCATTCAAATAGTAAAACAGATCGTGGCCGTCCTTAATGGAACAAAACATACACATATTTAAAAACTATTTAAATACTATTGTAAATACAAATACTAATTACTAAACAGTTATTTTACATTTTATCTGTAGTAATAAACTTTGGATCAAGTTCCTGGTGAGTTCATATCTTATCTAAGGTAGAAAAGACATAACTGAAGGATGGCGTAATTAATAGCCGTGTATTACACATCTACTACACATCTATCTACAAACATGTCGCTCACAGAGATGCCTCAAATTAAAAACCAGGACCCATCAACAGCCAAACATACAAGCCTCTGTTTTCATTTCCACTTCATGTTCTGCCATTTTGCAAGCGTTGCTTGTCACATTAAATGTAATTAAAAGTGATGAGTGTAAAAAAAAGTGATGAATGTAATAGACTAGGTGAGTAGGTGCAGATGGGCCTTTCGGGTATTTGGCAAGCTTACTGTTGCAGTGCATTCTGGGATGTGGGTGTTCTACATACCGCAGTGCCAGGCCATGGTTGTACCTAGGGCCAGACTTATGACATGTCTGATGTACAGAAATAATTCTGCATAACCGTTAAACCTACTGACATGTTTTTGAGAGGTGAAGCTGGGAAAGAAAAATGCCAAAAGCTGTAGGGAAATGAGATCACTCGCTGTACCACCGTTTCATCCATCTGTGTTATTTATATGCCTTCTTTCATGCAAATTGTGATCCCTGCAGCTCCGAGGAGACGCCAATGTGACTTTCCAAGACGACGCCAAGTCTCGTGTGATTTGCTTGAATAATTATGTCTTTATGATGCTGATTCGTAATTGTTTTGAGACCAGGGATAAGTTCTACCGAAAATAATAAATGACACAATTAACTTGCTTCTTTATTTATTACAACAGAACAATTAATAAGAAAATACGTAAATTTGATCACTACACGGGTGTCAAATAGCAATAATCGTGTAATCATGGCTCCCTGGCATGATGCTCGCACCCCCTACTGAAACGAACACGAGCGCTTGTGAGAAGCGTTGGTTCGATTATTGTGATGTCTCCCACTGCGCCACGAACCGCTTCCATATCTCAGTGTGACAACAAGCTAATGAGCTAACTGAGGACAGGCTGATACATTTCTGTTGGTGTAACAAAAGGAAGCGCGAAGTCAAATGTGTGCAGAACATTTGTCCCAATCCAACACCGAAACAGAACAAGAACATTAGTATGAATGTATGAAAACATGGAATATGATTGATTTTTTTATGTATAAATAGACAACTGTTACATGCATTACAATTCACGATCGAGTGTCAAGAAACTTTTACATTCTCAGCATTTAACCTTCATCCAAAGCGACTTACAATAATCACATTTGAGCAATTGAGCTCAAGAGTTCAGTCCAGTTTAGTGTCAGTGGTGGGGATTTAACCGCCAACCTTCTGATTAGTGGTTCAGCATACAAAACCACTTGGCTACAACTTGCCCCGACTGTTGCTCTCATGTATCTTCGTTTCTACGTTTTGCTCCCTGCTCCACAAGATGATGTCACAATAGGGTACTCGACGTACCCCGATTCATTCAGTTATTCAATTCCTACCAAGTGTTGAATACGGTTGAGGTCAGAGATTTACGTATTAGTATCCAGCAATCCTACTCTGACCCATCGCCTGAAATAAACCCCAGTTGGGATGGTTCTTGTGAACACCAAGGCTCCTCATGAAGCTGATTAAGAGAACACCAAAGACAAAGCTAAGAGTAACGTGCAAAACAACCTTTTTGTTTACTACGTAATTCAACACGTGAACCTTCATAGTCTGGATTCCATCAGCTATTGATCAAGCCAACTTTATTTATATAGCGCTTTTTACAATAGTCATTCAAATTCAAATTCAATTTTATTTGTCATTACACATATACAGATGTACAGTACAATGAAATGTTTCTCTTCGCAT
>JAOUQU010427036.1:0-10413 GCA_028566735.1 Ammoglanis amapaensis
CTCCATATGAGGCCAAAGAGTAAACAATTTTAAAAAATGAGGTAGAATGGTGCAGAGAACCAGAAATGTAATGTCCTAATATGAGGACGCAGGGTCTCTAGAGGTTAAAGCCCATTCCCGCACACCTCAAATATAGATCAAAAATCAATTGCTATCTCATTATTTTCAGATACTAAGTCATTAATTGGCCATACTATGTATCTCAAATAAACAATTTGTAATAGATAAAATAAATTTTATGTAATGGAGGTACTCCTAATAGAATCTCATTTGCCTTTAAGTATCGCAGTTCATATTAAAACACATTTAATTTTTCATAACATTTTCCGCCATTGGTCTGGGATGTTACGCTGCACCTTGCGTCCATTAATATTCGACTGATATTTGACTAATAATTAGCAGGTCGATGTTGGTCCTCTGAGCAAGGCTTTCAACCGGTAAATGAAATTTAGTTCAGTTCCCAGACATGTTTGCTGCTGCAATACAATACAACAGTAGATAGATAGATGGACGGACAGACGGACGGACGGACAGACGGACTGGTAGGTGGGTTGGGTGTACGTACTTTATTAATCCAGAAGGAAATTAACAGTCTTTTATTATGTAGTGTATATATTCTACAATTATTATACGGATTTAAATCGGATCTACAATTGTGTTGTTGTTTCTCAGTTTGCCATTAGGCTGTTTATGGGGGTCTTTACTGGTGTGCATCTGGCTGTGGCTCCTCCAGGCCCCAGATTCACAAACCATTCCACATTATGGACCAGCTGTAGGAATCTTCTGCATGGCTGGTCTAACCGAATTACTGGCTGAGCCACTATGGGTTCTTGCACATGCTCATATGCTTGTCCGTTTAAAGGCTAGTGAGATTTTTATTTTCATCAATATATTGTAACTACAACAAATAAAACACTTCACAAGTATAGTTCATATTTTCACTGTTGTGTTGAACAGGTGATCGCTGAAAGCTTAGCAATGATTGCTAAATGTCTTGTGACTGTGATAATGGTGGTTGCTGCTCCTGAGTGGGGTCTCTATATATTTGCTGCTGCCCAGGTAAGATTATGATATTGTGTGACGTATTAAATTTTTTTTTTTTGAGTGAATGCTCAAATGTGCTTTTTCGATTTCTGTTTGCAGTGTGTATATGCAGCATTCCTGTCTCTGTGTTATGTCGTCTACTTCTTGCGTTTTCTTGGCTCAGAGGAGGCAGAGACAAAGTCTTTTCCAATACGTCACATGTCCGAGCTGCTGCCCATCAGTATAAATGAACAGGTAACAGTTATTTTTCGGGTTAAATTAAAATCATCTGCATTTAACCCAATCTTTGCAGTGGAAAAGATCTCTTAACATACTTGATATACATATACAACTCTTTCTATTATTTTTAGCCACTGTTAAACTGGAAGTTAGCCACATTAACCTGGAGCTTCTTTAAGCAATCGTTCCTTAAACAGATACTCACCGAAGGTAATTACCACAAATATCACCCAAACTGTTTTTATTCTTATATATATTCAGATAAATTGATGACATGTACTTTGCAGGTGAGCGTTATGTGATGACTTTTCTAAATGTGCTCAACTTTGGAGACCAGGGTAAGTGTAGTAATCAAGCCATGAATAAAAATACAGCTTTTACTATTTTATTATTTAGATCACTTGTTTTACTACTGTGCTTTTACACACTTAGGCATTAACCTTCTGTATTTAACCTAATTTGTGCAGTAAGGACACACCAGGGGGCAGCAGGGAGCACATATGCCCGGCTTATTGAGCAGCCCTAGCTACGGCACTCAGAGAGCACTTAGTGGTTAGGTGCCTTGGAGTCATGACTGTCACTGATTAGGAACTTAGTGACTAAGAGTTTGTCGCTTTTGGTACAAATACATTTGAAACACAAGTAATAAATGAGATCTTCTCTTAAGTTCTTTCTGAGGGTTGAATATTTTGATCACTATTATATTCTAGCACTAATACTCTATTCACTGCAGTCCTGAGAAATGTAATTGGTCTATAGTAGCTGCTTTTTAATGGACAGGCTTGGGTCACGGTCAATAGTCATATACCGAGTGCAAGTGGCCCATCTATCATTGACGCTCTACCTAATGATCTTGCTGCTCTTTGTACAGGTATGTTGTGATTGACTACCGTATGCCATGATTCATCTCTAGGTGTGTATGACATCGTGAACAATCTTGGTTCGATGGTTGCACGGTTTCTCTTCCTTCCTATCGAGGAGAGTTTCTACGTCTTCTTTGCCAAGGTGTTGGAACGTGGACGGGATGTTCGGAATCAGAAACAAGTCGGTACACGCGTCACACCCACACAGACATGTGCCCATGCAGCCAGTCATACTTCAGGTTGGATGATGCCGAATGTTAACTGATTTGCAGGAGGAAGTTTCCATGGCAGCAAATGTATTAGAATGTTTGCTGAAGCTGGTCCTTTTGATCGGACTGATCATCACAGCGTTCGGTTACTCCTACTCTCACCTAGCGCTCGATATGTATGGTGGTGATCTTCTGAGCAGTGGATCTGGTACGTCACAGCTTGTGTAGCTGAGATGGTTAACTAAGAACTTTTAGCATCTGATGTTTGATGATGAGTTTTGTGTGTTTTAGGTCCATCTCTTTTACAGTGCTACAGTTTTTATGTACTGCTTTTAGCCATCAATGGTGTAACGGAGTGTTTTGTTTTTGCGGCTATGAGTAAGGAGGAGGTGGACAGGTTTGTGTCTTTCTGCTCCTATTTTTTACAGATCCTATTTTTTACATAACCTTTCAGGAATACATGTCACCATGGTAATAAACCTGCTACACATTCAGTCGAAATGAACAGAAACCCTTAGCATGGTTTATAGAATAGATAGTAATAGAAATACTTTATTAATTTCCAGAGGGGAAATGTTATATTAGTAATGCACTTTAACTTGAATCTCATTAATTTGCACTACGTTTGTTTGACCTTGTCTTGGGTCCTTGTTACCACCTAACAGAAGCAACCTATCATTGGTGAAGTTTGAGCCGGTGACCTTCGGATTACTATCCCTGTACCTGTACTATCCACTAGGTTAGGCCACTTCTCAACCAAATTGTTCTCCTCCTTCCATTACGTGGGCGCTTTAATTACATTTTGCTACAGTAAAAGTAGTCTCTTTACACTTTGAGCTTTACTATGAAATAATAAAGGAATATTAATAATAGAATATTAATCAAGACAGATTATTATTATTAGTAGTAGTAATCGAGAACTCAAATAACTCAAGATATCGTTTCACTCCTAATGTGAGTGACACACCCTGATCAACTTCGCAGACATCATCAGTGAGCCAGTCGGGGTCATAATTGCATTCGTTGAGAGAGTCTCTCTCCGTGTTGGTGTGGAGAAAATGGTGTCAGTGATATTTGTTTTTCTAATGTGTATGATAATGAACATTTATTTTGCAGGTACAACGTTGTAATGTTGGGACTTTCTGCATCATTTTTGATGTTTTCCTATTGGCTGACTGCTCTTTTGGGAGCTGTTGGCTTCATCCTGGCAAACTGCAGTAACATGGCGTTACGGATCATACACAGCCTTATTTACATACGTCACTACTTCCAGCACAGTGACTACACCCCTCTGTCCGGGCTCCGCCCACATCCTGGAGTAATAATTGCGCTCATCATCAGTGCCGTCATCACAGCCTTTTCAGAGGTAACATAATAAAAACACTCTTTGTACAGTTTCACGTGACCCGACACAGTAATTGACCTGCATGTCCATATTTTATAAAGAATTATATTATTATGATTGGTATTATTAAGAAGAAACCAGAGTACCCGAAAAACCCTCACAGAAATGGAGTGGATTGGGTCGTGTTGGTAGCAGCTTTGCCAGCAGTGTTTCTGGGACCTAAATTTCCCTATGAAGGATCAATAAATCCATCATCTATATATCAAAAAGCTCTGGGTTACCTTACCAGGGATTTGAACCGGGGACTTCCTGTGAGGCGGCAATGTTAACAGCTAAGCTACTGTACCGCCTATTAAATCAATTAGGACAGTGATCGCTTAAGGTACTGGGCTAGAGATCAATAGGTTCAAACCCCACTACCACCAAGTTGCTCCTGTTGGGCCCTTGGGCAAAGGTATCTTAACCCTCAATTGCTCAAAACTGTGTTCCAATGTTATTGCAAGTTGTTTTGGATAAAGGCGTTTGCTAAATCCTTAAAATGTGAAATGAAAATGTAAATTATCTGCATCTAGCAGACGTTATTATCCAGAGCGACTAACAGAAGTGCTTCTAGATTACGGTACTATAGTTAAAATAGATGACAGCTCAAAATACAAACCAGTAGAAAACATTGTGAGAATCAAATTTTGTGTTTTTATTATTAAGTGATTAAGAACATAAATACTTGTGGCCAACTTGGTCACAATTAGCTGTAATTACGACATGCGACAAGCCATTTAATACAGATTCTGACAGGAATAACTGCCAAATACAAAATAAGCTTCTATACAATTGCTTTCTTTTGTCTGCATTTCAGCGTATGTTGTGCTGCGATGGTGGATGGGTGCTGAGACTGGGACATATTTTGGTTGGAGCCGTTTGTTTGCTGTCTGTGATCACGGTAGCATTTGTCACTGAAACGAGACTCGTTCAGTTCATCCGGACTCAGTTACTCCCCAAATACAGCAAGAAACACACATAAACCTCAAAAGTAGCATGTAGAATTGATGTTCTGTTACGGAACAGATGTTGCCTTGTTTAGTTTGTGGCTGATCATGGAATGTACACTGACATTTTAAACGGTTCCTATAGGCTGGTTCTTTTGAATTATTTAAATTAAATACTTTGTATGGTAAAATACAATACATATGTAGCTTTTAGATTCCATATTAGTGGTAACGTTGGCTGAATAAAGCCATGGAACTGGTCTTATGACTAGTAGACTCATGTATGTTGATACAGTCTGAGAGGTGGGTAGAAATATGTAGCGTAATGAATGTAATGGGGACAAAGTGATTATATACAGCAGTTATTCGGTGATGGTGATGTTTAAAATATTGACATCTGGTGAAGCTGGCTGTGTGTCAAATGTGCATAATTAGTGCACTATGAATGGTCTAATCACACACTGTGTTGCACTTAGGACTCAAGAATAGTCTATTAATGTATTCACCAATGCTTTCTGTTAAAATACATTAGTATTTTAGGTACGTTAAGAACACAAAAGCAATACCACGCAAAGTAAATGTTTACAGAGGTTCGAGGGGATCAGTGTTTACAAACTTGGACTGCCTATTATATGAAGTTACATTTTTTATTCGTTTCTGTGCTAGCTGATGAAATAAACTGGAGTGGTGTGGTTTGATATGATTTATGCTGTTGTTTTGGTCTCTTATTTAATTAAGTTTGTCATCTAGAACATTATTATATGTATGCAGCTAAACAATGGGTAGTGCAGAACTAAAGAACATATTGAAAGCAAATGTTTCTTCACCAAATGTGACTTATGCAGTGTTTCTTGGCAAATCCAAGTGCGCTTGGAGGGAATCATTGTTTTGTTTTAATCTATACACACAAGCTTGTCTGTATTGCATAACGTCTAGAATAGATTTTGTCCTAATCATTTATAGAGCCAGAATGTATAAAACTTAATCGTATTGTTTAACTGAATACGTTATAAATGCATGTGCTTCAAATCCACTTACGTAACAGTAAACTGTCTGAGCAAACAAGGGTTAAGTGTCTTGCTCAAGGGTCCAATAGCACAAGGCGTTCTATGGATTACTGGAGTTGTGGGATCTTCCACTTTTCATTCACATTTTAAGCTTTGCATTGCTGGGTGGCTCCATAAAAATTATGGTGCACAAATGAGTGCATTGTAGTACAGGTTCCAAGCCCTGGTTAAATAGGAGGGTTGTGTCAGGAAGGGTATGCATTTACTTTTTCACATCAGCATTTAGTAGAGGCTTGAACCGGACAGCTGAACAGCTGTAGGAACTATAATTCATCCTGTTCTGCTGTAGATTCATGTAAGAACCGAAGGACGCGACAGGAAGGAGGAGTTCGGCTTTGTGTTTACACAAGAAGACATATTAGAGCAAAGGAAGGAAAACATCAAGTACAAGCGAAAACTCAACCCAAGCAACAGCAGAAGATTGGATTTACTCACCAGCTCTGAAACTCAAAAGCTCTGAAGATGTCTCAGGTACATTTTATGCTACAAAGCATTTAACTCAGCGCTAAAGAAATGCTAAACTTTTATTTTTATTTACAGCAAAGAGGAGAAGAGGAGAAGATTAAAAGGCCAGAGGTAAGAGATGAAGATCTGGTTGAAGCAAGAGACAAGCTGGCATTTGGAACAACAGTAAAAAGTAAAACTTTTGAAGTGATGGAAGAATGTGGTAGGTACAGAGATGATTACAGTAACAAACATTGTGTGTTTACTTTTGTAAAACAGGCCAACGACGTTACGTCGAGTGATTAGTGGTGGAATCTGAAATATGGCTCGTTTCCACTCCATATAAAGCAATAGATGCTATCTAAACTGGAGCATAGACACATTGGGGAATAGAAATATTTTATCTACAAAGTTAATTAAGGAAAACTGGTTATAAGTGTGTGTGTAAGCTAAATACTCCATTTATGCTCATATTAAATGTAATTAAAATAATGGAGCAATGTAAAAACACACACTGGGCGATCCTTTATTTCTCTTGAGATGCAGCCTGGTCTAGTTGTTGGAAAACTAGTCTTTTAATCGAAAGGTTGCTGGTTTAATTTTGAGATTGATAGGTGACGACTAAAACGCTGTTGAGCCAGACACCTAACCTCTTAACTGCTCCCCGGGCACTGTGTCAAGCGCTGCCAGGGGCAGATCGTAGTTCACATCAATTTGGTATTTTATTATATTGAATGCCTTTCTCTACTTGACAACCCTCTTATTCATTCGGCTTGAGACTGGAACCATTATGCACTGGTTTCTACATCCGAGAGGCTGGGGAGGTGCCTAGCTAACTGGACTTGTGACTATCTGTACCATTGTGCTAGAGGAAAATTCCTTTATACACGTTTTGTTTTATGCACCCAAAAAATTACTAAACTCAGACATATGTTGATGACTTGTTCAAAAGTATTCTGTTTTTGTTTAATAAGAAATAAGTTGTTTGGCTAATGTTCTTCATGACAGTCACCGCTGTTTTAACTTTTTTGTTTACTTTCAGAACGTGCAGGAAAAGTGGCTCCATCAGTTTTCAGCAAAGCTCGCTCAGGTGGAGAAACGGTCTTCAATAAACCCACCAGGAAAAAGTAACAGGATTAAAATATTGTGGAAATAAAATATTTTCCCAATACTTTGTAAAATGCCGAAAATAATCAGTACATAATTGACACAATGTCAGTGTAAAAAACTGTGCAACAAATAACACAAAATTAAAGACATCCGTTTATTTTGATTCTGACTTCTGAATAACTTTTGCTGAACAGCTTTTGTAACATTCAAAAATAATTTAAAATAAAGAAAACTGGCTAATAAATCCAAACGAAGCACAGGAAAAAGTTAGAATCAGATTTATGTACCAGCAGACGTTTGTGCACTGTAATTTAATTAAGATCTGACTTTGCCTGAAAAGTTCAATAGCGGGTACATTACTAAATTACTGCATGAACTTGGTGTGTTGGTCCTGTAGGATCTTTGCGGACGACTTTGCATCGTAGAAGAGTTCATTAATTTCTTCCACTTGTTCTCTCTCGACTACTTCTTTCCCTTGCACCCGTGCCAATAGATTAGCGGGGGTCAAGAGCTGCACTGCATACCTGTTACACACAAACGATGCAGCGTGTTTGTTGATTAGGATGTCAGGTTTTACACAGTTATACACACACACACACACACACACACACCGTGAGACACTGTTCATTACAGTTCACCAATACAAGAGTTTATTTCAAACACGGTCGCAGACAAATTTGTAACTCCAATTCGCCTCAATTGTATGTTTTTGGACTGTATACAGAAAGGACCTAGACCATTCCACCTAAAGATCTAACCCAAGACCTTCCTGCTGTAAGGTGATCGACCTCCACATTTAACCAATTTTAGAATGTTACTAAATATGAACATGGAAAGCCACTAGTCCTGGTTTCAGATATTATTATGGAAGGCATTATGCATTTATAAGTGCTGAAAGATGATAATGATACATTACATTATAATTTACTAGCTATAGCTGGATGTTCTGGCAATGTTTGGGTTACCTGAGTGTAGTCTTGGTGCCGATCTCTCCTAGATGTGCTAAACCCTCCTCACTAATGTTGATCCCCTCCGTCTGGGCTCGGATCTTAATGATCTACAAAGAGACACGAGACAATGTAACACTTGTAAAATAAAAATCTAATTTCTAACGCTTCACTATTCCTGGACTTACCTGTTTCATCTCCTGAGGAGTATATAGCATGGTTCTGATGATCATAACTCGATCCAGTAAATCGAGTGGAATTCCATGAGGAGAGCTGATATCCTCCGTCCCTCTGACAAGACAATTAGAACAATGAATTAACTTCGGAATAGTATGCATTCTTAAAAGACAACAAAGGGGATAAAAGAGGCCTAGAATGTACAAACAAGCAGAAATTGAGGTTTTAAAACAATGCCTTGATCACAGTCGCAGACATATTTGTACCTGTTACAAACATGTAAGCAAAATTGTTTTACAATTCCAAAAAACAGTTACACAATGTGTTCAAAATAGAAAATACATACAGTACAGCGCATTGTGTTTGTTCTGCTAGCATTGTAACTTTATGTTTTACACTTTGGTTAATTCTAGTGATGACTCGATTCACTTAGATGATTCCTTTGAATCGATGATTCTTTTAGAACAATTTTAACTTTAAACAGCAGGGGGCGACATTATTACTGTTTTTAGTCTAGTTTTCAACTTCCTCTGAAAATCATTGTTTAAATTCAAATACAAATTTTATTTGTCATTACACATATACAACGAAATGTTTCTCTTCGCATATCCCAACTTGGGGTCAGAGTGCAGGGTCAGCCAACGTACGGCGCCCCTGGAGCAGACAGGGTTATGGGTCTTGTTTAAGGACCCAGTAGTGGCTGTGTAGCAAAGCCTGGATTTGAACCCCCAACCTTTGGGTTCATAGCCCAACACTCTTCCCACTAAGCTACACTGTCCCTGTTTAGTGGAAAACGATCATAAAAAGTATTTATTAAATAATAATGACTAATAAAAATCAATAATTTTAGAGTTTTAAAAATTATAGCATGAACCCAAAATCATGAATTTGCAGTCTACAGGCCTCTGAGATAATGTGAATTAAAAATAGGTTTCTATTAAAAATAAAACATTAACATTAGCTGGAAAAGGAAGTCATATGGGTATCATGTATAAGAAAAGAATTTGGCTGTATAACACTAGCTTCTAAGCTAAACACACCAAGATGTTCTGTTTATTAGCACAAACTTGGTGTGAAACAGTAATACTATTTTTATTAATATTAATAATATTTTTCATTCATTTGTATTGGATAAACATTTTAACCAATAACATTTTGCTTTAGAACGAAAAGACATTAAACATTTACAAATGAAAATAATTAAAATAAATGAGTTCTACCTAATGAGACAGTTTCCTCGATTGGATGCAAACACCACAATCGGTGCGATGGAACTCTCAAGGGCCCGGTGTAGATAAGTGAAACACTCGATGTCCAGCATGTGAACCTCATCGACAAACAATACACCAGGCACCAGCTCTGCCACACCCTGATCGATGTATCTGTTAACCACCTTGTTGATTTCCCCTCTCAGCTTATCTATAACACACACACACACAAATTTCCTTGCAGGTCACTCATTAGTTACTGTTGTCTGTGCATGGCTGTATCGTACCTGTAATCTCAGTCTTTTTGGGTTTCATTAGCTGACCCATCATAGACAGGATGTCCTGGCCTCCCTGAAACACCAAGCAAGACTGTGTTAGTGTATGATAAGAGCAACGCTATCTACTCATCAAATACAATTTAACAGAGCACTGTTGTGTATATCAAAGTACCTGAGGCCGTGCATTAGCGATATCCAAGTCGTGTAGCGTAACATCTTGTATAATTTCTTTCTTCTTATGTACATCTCCTTTGGGCAGTGGCACGTATTCTTCAGCTTCCAAGTCAAACTCTGTTGCGAACGTGTCACAGCGTCCCTGCCTCTGTGAACCCAAACAACATTAGGGTTAAAAACTTAATTAAATTAAGATAATTAAATGACCAAAATAAGTTAAACAAACTCCAAATTATTTTTTTAGAATGCTTTTTAAACACTTCAGAATTACAGTGGAACCCCGGTTAACGACCACAATCCGTTCCGAAAGGTCGGTCGTTATCGGAAATGTTCACTATCCGA